>APFE030091689.1:0-15237 GCA_000404065.3 Pinus taeda
CCAGTGGAACCCACTCAAAAGTTGCTGCAAAGGGGCGCGGCAGTGAGAGCCAGGGGGCGTGGCAGTGAGAGCCAACTTTGCCAAAATTGACCTTTTTTGGTCAAAAACCACTGTTTTGACTATGGTTGACCATTTTTACTTGTAGATGATGGATAAATGTAATATTTTCATGGCACTTTGATAGATTTTACCTCTCTTTACTCTTCTAGAAGCTTTCTTGATGTAAAAAGTGAATAATTAATGCATGAATCAGTTAGCTAAGTAATAGAGGCAAGTTGTTGAGCTGCCTATTATCTAGTGCTTAGTTTGGAATTAGTTCAAACTGCTTCTAGAAGGATGAGCTCGACCCCTAGAGGCAAGGGAAGAGGTTAGCTTGCCTATATTATGTGTTTTCTTAGTCATTTTGAGAGGTTGGAAGGTTGGACTCTAGAGGGAGAAGCTCTATTGTATTTTTGACTTGTATTTCTGCAATTTGAGGAAAAGGAAGGCCAGGTTTTGCAGACTTCATTGTGGATTCTTGTGGATTATTATGTTGATGGTGTGTTTCCTACTTGTCATTGTAAGTGTGTTTATGTGTTCCATTTCTTAATCTCTTGCTGCTATTTAAAAAAAAGAATTGATAAAGTTTGAATTCATGCATGCCATGCTCAGCTTTCAATTTTGTTTAAAATTTATGTTTTCCACTGTCTAGAGAGGATTCAAATTCATTGTTTGCCCTCTTTAGCTTCTCTTCTTTCCTCTCTTTCCTCCTTGATCATCGCTTTCAGCTAAAGGCATCAGCCATAGATTCCTACCTTGCCCCAAAGAATCACCTACAAAAACTGAGCTCAATCCCCGCACCCTGAATTGCACTCCCTCCCATTGCCACCAAAAAACCAAAAACTCTAAATCAATCCCCCTTATCAGTTTACTAGCCTAAAATCCTTGTTCCTAATTGGTCAATTCATCCTATTGACAAAATCCATCGAGTTTTGACCCGAGAGAGCCTTCTCATACCTCGTAGGGCTAGCTACGAGGTGAAATGGTTTGATGTAGCCTTGAGAGTTTGTCTATCTCAGCCTAGGTGAATTCCAAGCGCTAACAGAAACATTGGATTTGTCACCTTAGGTGTGTGGAAAGGGAAATGGTTTGCATATATACAAGCTTTATGTTGTTGTTGTTGTGTACTTCGATAAGTTAAAAGCCTCCTTTTTGGGGCATTATGTCTATTATGTAAAGGATGTGCATGGATCATGGTATAGAATAGATGGGGTTATTTTTTGATTAAAAATTCACTATAAAAATCCATCTAATTATTAGATCACATGACTATCTCTCTTTTAGTCAATGTGTTTGAAATTAGTGTTGATAATGCTACTTTGGTTGGAAAGCCACAAAGATGATAAAGGTCAAGTAAGTGTTTAAAGCTATCATCTAACTTTAAACTACTTGATTACTCTTACGATTTTCATAGAAGCATGTGGAAAAAATAAAATGATTTTTTGTTTTGTTTTGTTGACTTTAAGAAAACTTTTGACATTGTGCCTAACATATGAAAGATAATGGAAGATTTAAAGTTTCTTTTTGGATTATGATTGTTTGTAATAAGGTTGTATTCTAATTTCAAGAATAGTGAATTTTTATTAATAGAAACCTACTGTAATCTAGAGGTTAATCAAGGATGTCATTTATGCCTTACTCTATTTGGCCTCAATATTGATGAGTTAGAAGTGTACTTAGAGAAATCAAGTTGTGTTGGAGCTACCTTCAGTAGAATAATCATCATTGTTCTTTATGCATATGTGATTATTCATTTAGAAAGGATCCCCTCCAATTTTGAAAAACAACTACGAATTCTTAAATATTTTTTAAGCTAGTTTTGTAATGTTAGTGAATTGACAAGATGATCAACAAATCTAAGCACATCCTCTACCCTAAGTTTGTGTATAACAATAAAATCAAGGAAATTATTTTGTACAAATATATTGAAGTTCACCCATTTGACAAGCTCAATTTGAGCTATAAAATGGAAAGAATGATTAATGGAGATTGAAATATCTAATTTGGCCATGAGAACAATTGTGGGAAAATAAATCTATGGTTTTGGGAAAAAAGAATATCCTCTTTAATATGCTTGTTATGATATTTATATTATATCATTATAATGTTGAAAGTTGTCACATTTTCAAAGAAATTTGGAGAAAATTAATCAAATCTAGATGCTTTTTTATAATTAATAAAATCTTAAATATAAAACAATATTACATATCCAAATATTATTTTAGAGGTTGGTCTTTCATCCATTGATCTTATATCATTATAACGTTGTAAGTTGTCATGATTTTAAATGAATTTAGATAAAATCAATCAAATCTAGAAGTTTTTATAATTAATAAAATCTTAAATTATAAAACAATATTCCATACCCAAATGTTCTCTTAGAGTATGGGCTTTCATCTATTAATAATAAGGTTATGTTTAGCTAATTAATTATGAGCACAAAAAAATCAACATAAACACAAAGGATTCCTAGCATTGCTTCAAATAGAATGAAAATCAACAAGACATAAGAGAGGGTGATGTAGGGGCATTGATTCTTGGCTTAGCCATTAAATGATAGTCATGGGAGGTCTCTTTAAACTATTGAGACTACCAAAAGTACTATAATAATTAAAATTAATGTGAAGTTGTAGTGTAATTGATAGTTTGAGAATCGAACAAAAATAATGTACTATAAGAACTTCATAAGCTCCAATTTAGAAGATTAAAATTAAATTTTTATTTAGGCATCTTAAAAAAGTTTTTCATTTTCAGTTCTTTAAAGAACAAGAAATGTTGTGAAGCAACAAGTCCCTACCAAAGATTCTAAAAAGATATAGAATCCTCTCTAGATGCACTGTTAATACAAGGGAATGTATATATATATATTTTTTTCCCATAGGAAAGAACTGAGCTGATCAACCCTGAAGGGGATCAAGCCCTGCGGCCTACTAGCTGAGCCTAACTCCAAGCGCGTGGAGGAAAATTTACCCTGTGACCTACCGATTGGCGAGGTACTTTAACCAAGGGGATTTGACCGGTTGAGCTAACCCTTGGGGCTTATATATATAAAATATATAATATATATATAGTAATTATATATGTATAATATGTATATATATATATGTATATTTATATATAATATGTATAATATATATATATAATATATATGTATATATATATGTATATATATATATATATATATATCTATATATATATTATATATATATATAAATATATTTATATATATATCAAGGCATATTCTGTATATTAATTCATATCAATGAAGATGCATATAGAGGTTTATTTATGCTGATTTGGAGAACCGAAGCAATAACATAGAAAAAAAACTTTAGGCCAAGAAAATAGTATAAATAGTATCACGTAGCCTATCAATTATGAAACAATAAAATAATTACATATAATGAATGGTTAAGTTCCTTCATGATGTAAAGTAGAACTAAAACTATGAGTGCAAGAAAAGACAATTGTGACTACAAACAACATTTAATCAATATGCTAGTCCGCCTATATAGTCTCTGGTGGCTCTGTCTCCTCTTCGAGTCTATAAATCCCAGATCAACTAGTTTTTCTACTAACATTGATGCCTTATTGTCAAATCTCGTAAAGTTATGCATGATTTCTTGTTGAGCTTTTGAATGTTCATGAAAAAATTTCCTTTCATTGTTTTAAGTTGTCACTATATTTCTTTATTGTACACATATTTTTTTATGGGTTCTTGTGCTCCTTCGTAAAGGAAATTTTGTAGCTCAAGGCACTATCCAAGACCAACTTCCTCTCCAGATGCATTGTTAATAGAAAGGTAAAGGAAATTTTCTCGCTCAAGACACTAACCCGGACCAGCTTTGGTATATGTGACCTCTTTGTGGGGATGCACCCACCTTGCTCCCTTAGGTTTCCTCCTCGTAACATAGTTGAAGGATCACTAGACTTGCCCATATGCCTATTACCTTAAACACACTTTATATGCTAGACATAGTGAATGAAAAAAAAACAATATAGAAAGCACAACTACACAGAAGGAAGAAACATTTAGATTGCCTTAGTACCTGGCAAGCAATGACTACATCATTACAAGATCACTTGGATGTCAATACATAATCTAAATAATGGCACCAGTTGTAGTGTTTATTTGCATTAACAACATGGAAAATAAACACCAGTGTTTCAAAGTATGCTTACAGTAAAATTGTAGTGTTCCAAGATTATTTGCCAACAACATCTGAACCTCATATAGTGTTCCAAGATTATTTTATCAAAACATCTAAACCTCATAGCAAATGGTGGGGTAACCAAGGAACCCAAATCTTGAAAGCAATCTCATACCAAATCTGAGAAAAAATGAAAAAGGAAAAAATCAAAATTTGTAAATTTGAACAGTTGCGAAAATGCACAATTGCACTTCTGAACAATGATAAAATAGAAGCTACTTTCTCCTGATGAAGCAAGTGATTAGTAAGGGTCTATACTCCATCCATAAATAAGGCTGTTTGGTGAAGCCTAATTAAATAAAGGTATGTCTGGCTGGTCTAACATGTAGCATAAGGGGTAAGGTAAAAGGTTAATATATGTCATCTACCCTACTGATCAAATTCCCAGCTTTAGCAACAGTTTGGGCCTCTAAACTGCTGCATCGAAATAGCAATAATAAACATATTTCCAAACTATGCTATTCAATCCTTATATAAGTTAAAATCTAATGAGAGATTGGTCTAGAGAGTTAGCTATTGTGATATCTATAGATAAATTTACCATGAACTATGAAGTGAGATAGAAGCAATATTGATAAATAGATCTACAAGCCTCTATTCCTCATAGGAAAATTCACTGAACAGACAAATTTACTGAAATTTTTGAACAAAAATACCATAAGAAGTGTAACTAAAAGGATATTGAAGCTCTGTAAAGATTGACAATATATACAAAATAATCTGCAGTTTGTATTGAAAGTTCGAAAAAACAATTTAGAGTTGCTGCAAAAATGTGTTGAGTTTGTCAATGTGATTTTGGTTGATTGGTAAATTGGGGGTGTTAAAATCCCTCCCACCATGGTTCAAATCCCCCAAGAGACATGCTTATCTCTCATGAGCTGGCGTGCATGTGTTTGAGGGTTGTTTGTTGCAGTTGATACTAGGTGCAACTTCCGGGTGACTTTGGAGAAAGAGATAATCCCCAGTCGCTGCTCTTTGTCAGAGAATCCCTGACTAAGCATGTGAGACATAGGTGTTTCATTGTACTGAATTTTCATAATAGGAAAACTTTTTCTTTCTTATGTTGGGTTGTGGTTGATAAAGTGAGGTCATTGCAATGCCTCCCACCAAGTTTCAAATCCTCCCAGAGACATGCTCACCACACGTGGGTTGGTGTGCCTGTGTTTGAGGGTTGTTTTTTGCAGTTGATCTTAGGTGCAAGTCCTAGGTGAATTTGTAGAAATGGATAACCTCTAGTCACTGCCCTTTGTTAGAGAATGGTTGACTAAGCATGTGAAACATATGCACTTCATTGTACTAAATTCTCATACTAGGGGAAAGGTGTTGCTCACTTGTGTTGACCCATACATAAAAAAAAATGTGGAGTTTGACAACTCTGAAGATCCATCTGAATTGAACTAAACAGGTGGTACACAGAATGTTTCAGTTAAGTTTCCAGATTTTTGTTTACTGGAAAAAATCAGTTTTTAGGAAATTGGAATACGACTGTAACCCTATTTCACTAGACTTAGAAGCCAACATAACTCTATAACAAGGAGCAAAGGAAAACCATATGAAAGGGGAAGAATCATACGGATGGGGTAAAGGAAAATCTTGCTCAATTAAAATTATGGAAATTGAGAACCTGCTTAACAGAGACTTGGCCCATAACATCTATATTTAGTAGATATAATATTTTTCTTTTTTTTTTGGGTAACTTAGATCATTACATAATTCCAGCTACAAAGGACATGCTTATTCTATACACATCAAGTATAAAAAAGGTTCTAAACTTTTAGCCAATGTTAGCAGGGTTTATGACAAAGGGGGATAAAGTTTAATCATTCTTCTGCCAGATCACTTTTGTACTGAACTCCAGGGCAAGAACATATCTTAGATATCTTCAATCCCTTGAGACCCTGAAAATTTTTCAAAGAAACTTTAGATGAGATTATCCCCAAACCAGTTTTGTCAGACTCTCCCAAGTCCAAATTGAATTATGACTTTGAATATATCTCAGATATCTTCAATCCCTTGAGACCCTAAATTTTTTTCAATGAACCCCTTAGATGAGATTATCCCCAAAATAGTTTATCATACTCTCCCGAGTCCAATTTGACTCCTAACTTTGACTCTCTTTGAGGAAATGGAATCACCTTAGCACATCTGAGTCTATACTCACGATTTTGATCCCTGAATATGATTCAAATTCCCAAATCAAACAAGTCAGATTGACTTAATGAGTCTAAGTCAATTGTATTTCTATAACATATACAAAAAACAAAAAGGAATACTTGTTTGTTTGTTTTCCTAGCCCAAGTTTATAATAGGAAACCAGCAGACCTGTCAGCTATCCAGAGCCCATGGTGTTTGTAGTATGCAATGTCACCTTTGAACTTTGAAACAAGTTATTATTAAAATTTTGCATTATGTGCAAATTTAGATCTTTCATATTAATGAAAATATCATTTTCCCTTAAATTCAGTTTATCATTAATTGTTTTAGTTCTGAAGTCATCTCTTGAGTTTTTCCCAAGTCCAAGTCAACTCTTATGCTTGGACCTACCTAAATGATTCTAAGAGATGAGTCTGGTTACTTTGCACCAAACATTTCTTTCTACCTGGACTATTTTCCATATTTCCAAACTTTTTCACTGCTTTGTGTTCTTCAGTCTTCCATCCTTTCTATCTTCCTCTATTATAGAATGTATATTAGATCTATATATCCCTAAACATAATTCAACTAGGTCAGATGCTTAGATTGCATCTGCCTTTGAAACAAGACAAGGATCCTTTCTTTAATTCTTCTGTTATTTTGACAGGAATGACGAACTAAGATTTTGATATTGTGAACCTCTCTTGATAAGACGCAGAACTAATGCCACTTGTAAATGAGAGAATACAAACTTTACATAGATATATGGTTGGCTTCTAGAATAACAAGTCCAGTTATGAAAAAGCCTCTAAATGGCTTACTTATCCCCTAGAATGAGGCTTTCACATTATACATAGATATAATCAGTTCTTATAGATGAAGCAACCACTTTATTATTAAAGCTCTCTAGAACCAATATTGCTAATATGGATTTCTAGAAAAAACTTAAATTTTCATATTACATTTGCATTTGCTCAAGTCTAATATGTGAAGCTGGAAATAACCAAAATATACCTATATCAGTTGCAATTTTTCTAGGATAAACATGTATGAGCAACAAAATTAAAACTAACTATAATGCAGGGACCAATTTTCAATGTCAGTATTTGTGTGTCCAAGAATTAGCAGAACTGATGAAAACTCAAAAAAACTCTGTATAAAATAAGTTCATAATTATAACAGAAAATCTAACGTTTTCAAATAAAGATGGATGAAGCATATCCAATACAAATTGAATATGAAATGACAATTAACATCAAACCCTTTATGCAAGGTAACTTGGAGAATTCCATTACCTTGAAAAAAAATGTCTAGGACACAAAGAAATAATATTTAACCAAAAATTTGGCGCTTCCTAAATATACTCAAATAAATAATTGGATGTGAGATAATAGCATTATCCCGCTTCCACTGTGCAGAATTTGTTTTGGCATGGAACATTGTGGTATAATAGAAGAATTTAAGTAAACCTTCAAAATGCACAGCACAGTTTTAGCTTGGCATGTCTGAGATAATAAGGGGAGATAAGTAAGCTCCTGAACAATAAGCATAGAAGTGCGCTGGAATCCAATTGGATCCCAAATGGCTTATAGTACAATGTAAGCTAGTTGAGTATCATAAATACAACAATTATTGCACCCATTTTAGCTGATGATCTTAACTATGTAGCCAATCACACTTAGTGACAGTCAAATCTTAGGAACATGTTTCATCCTAAAAGATTGCCTCAGATATCTCCAACTGGATTCCTTGTCTGAAGCATGGCAGTGACTATTCCAAGATGAACATGGAGCAGGCACGTCACATACATAACAATGGCACACATCATTGACATGTCAGAAACATTCTACATTTGCATGCTCTTTAAAATAGATCCAGAGAAAATAGTTTCTACGCTAGGAATAAACCATATAAAATGAAATAGGTTACCAAAATTAGACTTAACTTTCCATGATATGCAGTAAAAGTACAAGCCAAAACTTTTGAACTAGATCCTGTAGAAACCTACAATTTCACAATGTTTGTGAGGCAGTGTACTTATGAAGGAAAATTTTGCATAGAGATGCCTTGGATGACGATAGTCTCGAAATGCAATATGCAAAGTTCAAATAATTGAGTAAGAATCGACCACATAGACCCTATGAAAAGAAACTGTAAATGCATTCCACTAAAATATTTACCTAAATATTGTAATATGGTACTCTCTGTAGTGATGGTAGGTGACCAAACTGACTCTAATTTTTTAAAATAGATATTAAGTTATGGATTACTATTAGTTAAAGAAGACTTGCCATGTTGTAAAAAAAACTTTAGAGGATCAAATAGATAAGATGAAAAATGATCCTAATGGACTATGTTGGTCAAATGGAATAGTCACTAATGTGCTTTAATAGGGGACAATAGTTGTATTCTAATTAGCAAGGGCTAGTCTCAAACCTACTCAACAACAAGGATTAACTTTACTAAAGTAGTCTGCCTTAATATGTGGAGCAACAACTTGTCTTGTTTTAAATATAAAAATTCCATTAATACAAAAAAAAATGTTAAAATATAGGTAGACATATGAGCCTTAGGGTTTCTTGTATAAGTATTTTAAACTGATGACATAATGGCACAGGTTTCACAAAATATCAAGTTTCCCTATGTAATGTACCTAGGGAGGGTATGTAATGTACTTAAGAAGGTACAGTACCTAAGGAGTATTTACTAGTACCACCCAAGTTCTCACTTGGTGCAAAATTCCAAATCACAATTGTGAGACCCCAAGGGCAACATAGGCGAGCTACCCAATATCACTTTAATAGCCTTGCCTTTCTCACTTCAGACTAGGTGAAGCCTAGTGGGTTGACTCAGCTCAATGTCTGTAGTATGAAGTGGGAACAAGAGAGAGCATAGAAACAAAAACAAAAAAGGAAAAATGTTTTTGGATTCTATGTTTTGAGGTGGTGGATGAAAGGCAAGATCAATGCCTTATCATGTTTGGGCTATGGGAGCATGCATTTTATGTCAAAGGGAGAATCTAAAGAAGGATTAGGGGCTATAAGCAGACAAGGTGACACAATCTATAGTAGCCCTAATTTGGTTACTAGACTTACAAGTATGATGGTTGAGAGGGTCTACTTAAGATTCACTACTCGAGGGAACAACTTAGGGTGGCCCCTATCAAAGACTATCTACAAAGGCACTATATCAAGTGATGTCATAACCCTAATGTTTTCATCTTGAAGGAAATTAACACAAAAAGAATTGGGAAAATGGAGGGCAAACCTACACGTTAATCCTTTCCAATGCAGCAACATTGCTCTTCTATATCCCTATGTTGAGTTTGACATTCTTAAACCTGCAAATAAAGTTCAAAATGGTGCACCTAGAAAAATGTTTTCCACACATATAAAAAGTTGTATGTACAATATACCATAACTTAGACAAACCATAAAACCCCTTTTCCAAAAGCTTGGATCCTTTCTACTTAGAAGTTATTTCATTCAACAAAATTCCCAATTACAAATGGACAGAGAAAACTTTTACAAAGGTTTTAGCTCAACACTCTTCTACAATAAAATAATATTCTCCTTATGTGTATCAAGTTTCAACTAGTTCTTAGCGTGGTGCCAATGTACTTTGCAAGATGGGTCTCTCATTTGTGTACATTTGAATATGCATATCCAAGTGAAAATATGGGGTGGGGCGGAGCCAGGGAGGGGGGCGATGGAAATAATCCACCCACATGGGCTAATTGTTGGAAAACATTAATAATTCCAACCACCTACATTAAATGCAGAGACTAGCTTCTTCTGGAGAATTCGGCATAAGTTTTGAGAGCTAGATAGCTTCCTGAAGAAGCCACTGACTCCAGAAACTTCTACACTATATATAAAAACCCTCTTTAGAAATCGAATGAGCAAGTGTTATGTGTTTTGTGTTTAGCATTTTGTTGCGCTTTCTGATATGGTATCCGAGCTCAGGTGAGCTATGAGAAGAAAGAGATCAAGTGAGTTGTGAGGAGACAAAGATTAGGTGAAGGGCGCATTGTTGTGACTTGAAGAGTTGTGTTTGGCCTATCTGTGTTGGAGGTTGAAGGCCTTGTGGAGCTGCGTGGAGCAGAGTATAGCCGCGTAGGAGACAATCCCGAAATTGTCTTGTCTGGAGGTTGAGGGTGTAAAGGAGCTGATAGCTCATGCAAGAGTGTGGGCTCGGTGCAGTAAGCTGTGGCTGCTGTAAAGTTTTTTTGGAGGATGCCGAGGGTTGTAGTGTTGTGGAGCTGTGACGCTCTATGTAAAGTGGAGGTCGATTAGTAAAGAGCAGCGTGAAGCCTGCTTGAGATTTGGAACTTGGATTGTTTGTCTGATGCCTTATTTTTCAAGTGCATAACCCTGTGTTTGGTGTGCCATTGAGGTGTTTGAGCCACTATGAGGAGGAATATGTTGTACGATCGAGACCACCATGGAAGGTAAACTCCTGCACTGTTTGGTTTTTTGTTTTTTCAAACGCTGTTGCAGGGATCTACACTGGCATGGTCGTAGGAAGCTGAGGTTTGAGAAAGGAAGTGGATGTTGAGAGAGTATGAGCGCTGCCTAGAGATGATACTTTGCAGAAAACGTTGGAGCTGTTGCTTCCGCTGCTTGATGGGCGTGTTGTGAGCCTTACAAAGGTGGAGCCTGTGTGAACACTAGAGAAGCGACAAGCTTGAAGGTGAGCGCTCTGTTGGAAAACATTGTTAGAAGTGTTGTGTTAAGTTCTGTGTTCTCTGAAAGCGAGAAGTGTAGTGGCGTGAATGTTAAAGGAGCCAAGATCATTTGGTTCTAAAGTCAAATCTGTTAAAAAGTAGACTACACTTGGATCCTGGCGCTGCTTGCGGACCAGTAATTTAGATTCGTTTAAATGTTCTTTCCATCTCATAAAAACGAATGTTAACATCACGCCGTTAAAAAAAAAGAAGAAAAAAAAAGGAGGCAACCATATTATCCAATAAAATTTTATGATTAATGCTTGAGGGTTTATATTTGTGAAAATTAGTAATTCTTTTTTGGTGATTGGTATGGTGAAAATAAGTAACATGGCTAATGTATTGGCAGAATCTTATTTATTTGAGTCTAACAAGTTAGATGGTGAAAATTATGCAAATTGGAAGTTTAAGTTGCAGACTTTGATGGAAGGCAACAATACATGGGCGATTGTGTCTGGAGCCAAAGTTAAGCCAGTGTCCCCTCAAGCCACAAATGCTATAATTCAAGATTGGGAGAGACGAGAAAACAAAGCAAAGGTGCTTTTGCGGATGACGGTTAAGGACAACATTATTCCACACATTAGAGAGTGCAAAACATCCAAGGAGACATGGGACACTCTCAAAAATTTGTATGAGACGAAGACTACAAATCGAATATTGTAACTAAAGAGTAAGCTTCTTTCAATTAAGATGGAAGAAAATGAAAATGTTAGTAATTTTATTTCTAAAATTAAAGATCTAAAGGATAAATTAGGTGACATTGGTGAATCAATATCTAGTATAGACTTGGTTAATGTGACATTAAATGGAATGCTTGATGAATATCTGTTATGAAACCAGCTCAAGAAAAGATAGAAAAGATAGATCAACGCCTTAGAATTCACCCTCTTCGAGGGGGCAACCTCCTTTACATTACATAAATGAACAATTCTTCGATGATACAAATGACAAAACCTCCTTTCTATATATAGGAGTCTAAGGAGTCACAATATAATCCAGCCGACCTAACAATAATAATATAAAGCCACAGAAATAATAATAGAGGGATTCTATGGGGCACAGAAATAACAATATGTGGGTAATAGGGGCATAACAATATAAATAAGGGGTATAACTACCATAGTAATGGGGTAATCACTAGTATTATAGGGACCCAACAAGGAGCAGTGACTAAGAGGTCTAAAGGCAGAGTTTACAACCTCTGTTCTCTAAGCCGATTAAACACTTCTAATCCTTCATCTTGATATTTGATTTTAGCCAATGATTTAACCTGAAATAGAGATTCGGCCGAGGAAAATAGATCATCGAAGTCATCTTTTTCATGAACAAACTTTGCAAGTTTGGCTTGTTCAAGAACATTATAGGAAATTTTTCTTGGATCATATTGTTTGTTGGGAATTGTTGCAAGATTCAACATTTGTATTTTTTTTGCCTCCTTTTCTGCATGTTTGTAATCATGAAGAGTGAAAACACTGCATCTTAAAGAGAATATAGGCCATACCTGTTTCTTGGAATTTCTAAGGGTTTTGGATGTCGATTCTACTATTATTTGGTAAGCCAATTCCCGAGCTAACAGTTTATAGGGCACATTCAGGGGAAGGACATGAGGTTTTTTAAGGCTACCAAAAGGCCTTGTATAAGTGAATGTTTCCTCCCAAAACCAACTATCGACTGCTGTCAAATCTGTTTCTGCTTTTGGGGATACCCTGGGAGCAGGCTTATCAAAAATGGAGTAATAAATAGGCACAATAAAACTTTGCAAATTTTATACAAATGGTTTTTGTAATTATCCTTTCATAACTGATCATGATAGATATGGACTGGTTTAGGGTCTACGGGGGTCCATCTCCATCTGAGCAATGGAAATTCAGAATTGAAACAAATAATATCCATAATGAATGCACTGTAATAGAATGGGGGAATGTTCCTAGTAGTTTGAGATGCATTTTCTCTGTATTCTAGGATTGTTGTGGCTAGTTTGTCAGATAAAATAGTGGCCCAATCCATCACATAGCCATTGATTGTTGCCTCCATCAGAGGGACCCTTTCTATAGTGAACTTAGCAGAGTCATGTATTCCCCACATCCTACACATCATAGCTCTAACATAACAGTAAGGAGAAGCCAAGAAGTCTACAGAGTACTCACTCGATGATTCATGCTTATGCTTCTCGGGAAAATGTCTCCATTGTTTAATTGGGGTTGATTCTGACTCATTTTCTTTTGCAAATGCTTCAAGGAAGGCTTTGTTGTACCACTTTTCAGGCTCAGGTAAGTGATACATTTTCCTTAGATCATTCGGCTGAAATGAGTTGAATACCCTCCCATCATTTGTGCAAAAGGTTCTATTTGTAACTGGAATTTTTTCCACCACCCATCTCATGACGTCAGTATATGGGAGGAATTGAACTCGTGCGGCAATTCTGTGAAGAAAGGACCATGCCAACTCTTTAAGAGTTCCTTC
Source organism: Pinus taeda (assembly GCA_000404065.3). Classification (NCBI taxonomy): domain Eukaryota; kingdom Viridiplantae; phylum Streptophyta; class Pinopsida; order Pinales; family Pinaceae; genus Pinus; species Pinus taeda. Next base: position 13,573 of record APFE030091689.1, read on the forward strand.
AAACTTATCAATTGAATCAACGTGTCCAAGACATGTCATGTCTGATATTAATCCCTTTTTACTTGGTCTGGGATCTTTGGCTGGTTGAACTGCTGCTACAGATTTCTTTGATTTCTTTCCCATTTTGCTTCAGATTTCTGTTTTCAGTGGAATTCTGCACAAGCAATTGAAAAACCGTGATACAAAGAAATGTTGCAACAGAACAATATGATAATGAAAAAGAGTTATATCGATTAGCAGATGGTAGTGGAATATAGTTAAAGGTTGCCGCAAATGAAATCTAAAGAAAAGATCTACCCTTAACTGCTTCATTGAATAGCCATTTAACTTGTTAATCATGGTAAAGATGGTTTTAAATTCCCATCATGTCGCTTATATGCCAAATTATTAATTGAAGCATGCCTTAGATTTCTTTGATGGATGATCAGTGGTAAATCGCAAATCGACAATCGAGAACATCATGGGAAAGGCTTTAACACTTGCTTTAAATATCCCTGATCTCCGAAAGGTGATACAATGCATGCAAACCAATTTAAATATATCTTCGAGATGGGTGCTTAATTAATATATCGCAATCAGGAATGGACTCGGGCTTTATTTTTTTGTCAATGTAATTTCGTCGATTGCCGATTGTGATATGCTTTATCACATTGGAGGATTTGGGCCTGCCTTCGTTTATGTATTGGCTTGTTGTTATCATCACTGATTTGCCGATCACGATGTGCTTTATCGCATCGGAGGATTTAATGGGCTCCATTATATTGTGTTTGGCATTTGGCTTCTCCGATCTCCAATTGCGATTGCCTTTTCTGGTCGGAGAGAATGGATAAGGTTTTGCCTATGTTTCCTTTGTTATTGTGATATGCGATCTTCCGATTGCTTTATCGCAATAACAAAGAGTTTTCTAATATTTTAAAGTCACACTTTTATTTCCGTTCAAAAGGATTTTAAAATGATTCATTTACCTTAAGCCTTCTAATAAGGGTTTTTCCTTATGGGTTAATACCAATTTTATTTATGGACACACCAATCTTATCTAAGTTGAATTAAAGGGACCCATTTCTTATTTAAATTTTATGTGAAGTTTTTTTAAGAAATGGGGGGTTGTTGTTTAGCACAACAGGCTCTTTGTAAAGTTTTGTAGATGTTCTATGCTAAGAGCAATTTCACTTTTCACACAACAATCATACAAGTAGTTAAGAAAAATGCAGATAGAACATATAAGCAGATCTTACAGAAGACAAATCAGAAACAGGAAAAATGTGTGTGTTCGTTACGGCGGTCAACAGGATGCTTCAACCAGCAAAGTCTCCTTTGGTCAGCCAGCCCAGATGTGTCACAACAACCCTCCAACCAGTAGATGAGTCAACCCAAGTCAATTCTACAAAAGTCAACGCTGTCCTGAAAAGTCAACGCAGGGCAGCAAGCTAAAAGTCAACGCAGCAGCAAAACGATCAACCCTTTGACCTCGATTTTGTGCCAGGTAGTACAGCCTTCAAAAATCGAACATCCCACAAATTTTCAGCTTGATTGGACCAAGCGTTGACCAAAGTCAACGCTGGTCAAACTTTCTGCGAAACCCTAGCAGCAGAAAATCGTACTACAGCTCAGCCGTACGGTCTTTCCTCTTCGTCCTTCCCACGTGTGGCTGAAATTCGTCCTCCA
>APFE030091689.1:17447-28512 GCA_000404065.3 Pinus taeda
GAGGGTGTCCCTGAGCCATGATGGCCTCTTTCCTAGAGAAGGGGAAGGATCAATAGGGTCCATTGGCCCTTCAACATCAGGCATAGTCTCATACTGGGGTTCTTCCAGATTTCCAGGTCTTTCTTCATGATTTTCTTCAGATCTAGGAAGATTAACTACTTTCTTCAGGAAGCATCTTCGTCAAAAGTGACATCATGGCTTATCTCTACTTCCCTTTGACCAGGTACATAGACTCTATATGCCTTAGAAGTCTCACTGTAGCCCACAAACATTCCTTTCTTCCCAGTAGCATCCAGCTTACTGCTCTTTTCTTTCGGCACATGAAAATAGACAGGACATCCAAAAATTCTAAAATGTGAGACATCAGGTTTCTTACCAGAGAAAACCTCTTCGGGAGTTTTGGAGTCCAAAGCGGAATGAAGGCATCGGTTTTGAATGTATACAGCGGTATTTGCAGCTTCTCCCCACAGAAACTTTGGTAGACCCTGGTCACATAGCATGGCACGGGTAGCTTCCACAATAGTCCTATTCTTGCGTTCAGCAACACCATTCTGCTCAGGAGTATATGCAGTGGTAGTCTCCCTCTTAATGCCAGCTTCTCTGCAAAAGTCTTTGAACTCATTTGACTCATATTTAGTGCCATTGTCAGTCCTTAAAATCTTGATCTTCTTTCCAGTCATATTTTCCACCAAGGCTTTGAAGGTACGGAACCACATGAAAGCCTCATCCTTCTTCTTCAAGAAGTATATCCAGGTTTTGCGAGAGAAGTCATCAGTAAATGTCATATAGTAAGAATATCCCCCCAGGGATGTTACAGGCAACATACCGGAAAGATCAGAATGGACCAGTTGCAATATCTGAGATGTCTTTGTGACACTTGAGGGGAAAGGTCCCCTTGTATGTTTTCCTTCAGCACAGCCCTTGCATACACCTTCATGATTATTTCCAAAATCAGGCATCCCTGTCACCACCTTCCTTGCTTCGGGAAGAGCCTTGTAATGAAGGTGTCCAAATCTTCGGTGCCATAGTTCGGTTTGACGGATAGTATCACAAGTCATAGCTCCCAACGGACTCCCTCCAACCTGGTAGAGTGTACCAACTCTAAAACCAATTGAGATAGCTTCCTTGAAGCTCTTCTTCCACATGAGTACCTTTCCATCAGAGAAAGTTACATTGAATCCTTTGTCTTCCATGGCAGATACAGACACAAGGTTCTTCTTCAATTTGGGTACATAGAGTACATCTTGTAGACGGAGGACTTGTCCTTGAGACAAGTGGAGGGTCACAGTCCCGGTCCCTTTCACAGGATAAGTGGCATTATCCCCAAGGATAATTTCTAGATTAGTATCCCTTTCAACCATGTCAGAAAGTGCTTCCTTGAATCCGGTGATGTGTCTTGAGGCACCACTATCGATTAGCCAGACATCCATAGTGTCGGGCAGAGATGCAGCTGAGAGAGCAGATACTAGAATATACTCATTTCTTTTATCAACAACATTAGACTCCTCATACCTGGTATTTCTGGTCCTTTTAGAAGGTTGATTGTTTCCTCCAAAGTGAGCCTTCCTCTTTCCTTTGGATTTGTCATTTCTTCGATTCCCATTCCTTCGGTTGTTGTTGTTATCGTCACTATCGGGAGAATCCTTCTTGAAGGGGCATTCTCTAGCATAGTGTCCAGTCCTATGGCAGGTGAAACATTTACCCTTCTTCTCTTGAGTCTTAGTCCTTCCTTTGTCCTTAGAACCACCAGAGTTCTTCTTTCGGGAATGAGCAACATAGGCATCATTTCTTTCATTATCAAATTCCTTCATCCTTGATTCTTCTTGCATACATCTAGACAGAAGCTCATCAAAGTTAGGAATGGTATTATTGTTGAGAATGGTAGTTGTGAATACTTGCCATTCATATGGAAGTCCTCCAAGTGCGGTGAGAACCATCTCACGATCAGCTATTGTCTCCCCAATAGCTAGCAGATTGTTCCTGGTTTCGGTCAACTTCATAAAGAAAGTTTGAATAGACTCGTCTCGGCCCTTCTTCATATTCTTCAACTTGTTCTTGAGGAATAGCACTTGGTTCACATTGTTTACTCAGAACAAAAGTATCAGTTTGTCATACATCTCCTTGGATGTGCCTAGTTCAAATATGTAGGCAACCAGACTCTTATTTATGGATTCCCTGATCAGCAGCTTTGCTCTGATTTCTCCCTTCTTATACTTGGTTCTAACAGCAGCAGAGGCATTTGATGGAGGTTCTTGAATCTTCCCTGTCACATGATCTAGGAGATCATGATCTTCCAATTTGAGATCTAATAACATCTTCCAGGCATGGAAGTCATCACTTCCAGTCAGCTTGTCATTCTCCCTGGAACCCATTTCCTTCGATGATGATTGCTATAGATAGAGTTTGTCTTCACCTCAGCTCTGATACCATGTAAAGTTTTGAAGATGTTCTATGCTAAGAGCAATTTCACTTTTCTCACAGCAATCATACAAGTAGTTAAGCAAAATGCAGATAGAACATATAAGCAGATCTTACAGAAGACAAATCAAAAACAGGAAAAATGTGTGTGTTCGTTTCGGCGGTCAACAGGATGCTTCAACCAGCAAAGTCTCCTTTGGCCAGCCAGCCCAGATGTGTCACAACAACCCTCCAACCAATAGATGAGTCAACCCAAGTCAATTCTACAAAAGTCAACGTTGTCCTGAAAAGTCAACGCAAGGGCAGCAAGCTAAAAGTCAACGCAGCAGCAAAACGGTCAACCTTTTGACCTCGATTTTTGTGCCAGATAGTACGGCCTTCAAAAATCGAACCTTCCACCAATTTTCAGCTTGATTTGACCAAGCGTTGACCAAAGTCAACACTGGTCAAACTTTCTGCGAAACCCTAGCAGCAGAAAATCCGTACGGTCTGTCCTCTTCGTCCTTCCCACGTGTGGCTGAAATTCGTCCTCCAGGTAGCTCGTACTCTCTAAGATGAGAGAGGAAGATGTGAGTTGTGTTTGTGATGAAATTCTCTCCAACTTTTCCTGCTGATCCTTCAATGAGGGTTGTGACACATCTGTTGGGCATGTGAGCCTACATTACAAACTGGCTGACCTTGCACATATAATTTATTAAGAATAATAAATTCAAAATATAAGTTCTGCTCATCGGATTAAGACTATTTTTATATGGATTTTACACCTCTCTGAAAGAGGAATCCAACAAAAATATTAGCCTCTTAATCTGATCATTAGAACATGGAGTTTGGACCTAGTTGTCCAAATTTAACACTCTTCCATTTGCAGTCATCACTTGACACTCTGATGTTGGATATAGGAATCGATTCAATTCCTCCACTATATTACAATGAATAAAATTATGGGTACTTCTCAAATCAATCAACACTATTAAAATTTTCTTCTTGATATGTCCTTCTATATTGATAGTTTTAGGAGTGATAATTCTTGCCAATGCATTACAATATATGGTTGGATTCATTTCTTGATTCTCGATGTGATCTTTCACTTCTTGAACATTTTTCTTCTTGATATGTCCTTCTATCTTGAGAGTTTGAGGAGTGGTCATTCTTGCCAATGCTTTACAAAATATGATCAAATTCATTTCTTCTTTCTCCAAGTTTGGTTCTTGTTGTATAGCCTCTTCTTTTGATGTTTCTTGGTCTTTTTCTTCCTCCTTTTCACAATCTATTTAAAATAATTTCTTCTCAACATACTTATGACATTTAGTGTATTTGCTATCACAAATGTAACAAAGCCATTTTTCTCTTTTTTCTTCCAATTTTTGTGGTGTAAACCTTGTAGGTTGTGGAAGTATAGGTGAAAAAACACTTCCATCTTTATTGTGAGTGGTACAATTCCTTGTTTCCATAATTTCGCTTTCAATTTTTCTTGCCAACCTGAATGCTTTCTCCAATGAATCAGGTTCCCAAAGATGAACCTCATGTTGAATGTTATCCCTTAAAGTCCCTATGAAGACATCAATCCTTTGCTTCTCTAGAATGTCATTTACCCTTATATTGAATTTTTGGAAGTCCTCAATGCGCTCTACCATTGAACACTTTTGTTTGAGATATATAAATTGGCTAAAGAAGGTGTTTCTCTTTGTATCCTCATAATGTGCGGTCATTTCCTCTGTGAAAATTGACTAAGTGACAAGTGGTTTACTAGAACAAAGCCCTTTATGCCATAAACATTGATTTGATTCTAGATATAAAGATGCAATACATACCTTTTATAACAGTTGTACATCATGTAGATCAAAATATTGTTCCATCTGTAGTATCCAATTTACCGGATCCTTGCCATCAAACTTCCTCATATCACCTTTTCTTGATTTTAGGAGCTCGATCTTGAAATGACTAACTCTGTAATTTCGGATCTCCAAAGTCTAAAATTGCGACCGACGGTAGCCCTCTGCATTTGCTTTCCAATTCCACCAGTTTTATAGAAATTGGATTCTCCAAGAAAGAGTTATGCCCTATCTCCCAAGATGACCTACTTATATACTTGTTCAATAGAGTGAACTTGTACGAAGTGCCATGTGTTACTATTTTGACCTTCGGACCTAAAAACAATACACAGAAAAGTACAGTCTATTCTCTTTTTGTATCTTCATACAAAATTTCAATCTGATGCTTAGAGAGAAAGTTATGACGATTTTTCCAAGGTCACCTGTTTGGAATGTAATTCAGGAGTCTGCAAAAACCCCAACTCCCTCAGATCATATGTCTAAACATATAGCGAGACAAGATTTGAAATTCATACCTGAGTTTCAGAATGATTTTGACTCAAATGGTTTTTTTTTTTTTTGCGTCTGAAACTTGTAGAAAAAACATTATATCGAAAATTCCACAATGACCTGTTTGGAGCAGGGAAACCCTAGAATCCAAAGCTCTGATACCAAATGTTATGAGACTAGCTCACAAAAAGATATAAAAGATAGATCAACACCTTATAAATTAGCCTCTTCGAGGGGGAAACCCTTATTTACATTACACAAATGAACAATTCTTGGATGATACAAATGACAAGCCCTCCTTTATATATATAGGAGTCTAAGGGGTCGTAATGTAATCAAAGCCGATATAACAATAATAATGTAAGGGCACAACAATAAAAATAGTGGGCTTCTATGAGGCACAATAATAAAAATATGGGGACTACATGGGCACAACAATATAATAAGGGGGTTGCACTAATAACAATAAGGGGTTATACTAGTAGTATAGGGACCTAATAGTGTGATCATGCCAAGAATCTGATGAGGACTCATGTTCTACAAATAGACATTTATGTTGCATGCTTCATCCCACAAGCGAAAAGGTAGGATTTGGTCATGCAACATCACTCGTGTTGCTCCCACATTGCTACGGTTCTTCCTATCAGTCACCCCATTCTGCTGTGGGTTGTGGGGTGTTGTCAACTCTCATTAAATGCCTTATTTTTCACATAAATTTTTAAACTCTTTCGACACGTACTCACCTCAATTATCACTCCTAAAGAGCCTTCACCTTCTTGCCCATTTCTTTCTCCACCAATCCCTTGAACTCTAAGAACTTGGAAAAAGTCTTATCCTTCTTACGCATGAAGAAGATCCAACACTTCCACAAAAAGTCATCAATAAAGATGAAAAAATACTTGTGCCTAGTAGTGGAGGCTGTCAAGAAAGGTCCACAAATATCAGAGTGGATCCTTTCAAGGACTGCATGTGCTCTTTTGTCATGATCATGGAAAGTTGATTTTCTATACTTTCCTAAGGTACACTCCTTGCATGTGTCATGATTCTCTAGTGCTCCTTTGGGAAGGCTTGTGGTAATCTGTTGAATGATCTCCAAGGCGCCATGTTGAAAATGGCCAAGTCTTCTATGCCAAAGTTCATCGGCATCGCGGCTCTGCACTTTCTCCGTCTTTGTGCTCAATGAAACATAATCCTCCACATCTAGCTTGTAGAGGTTCTTAAACCAAACCCCAATCTGCTTCACTTGTCCCATGGCTATATGTCTTAGGAACGCATTTCCTTTGCTAAACATCACATCGTAACCACAGTCTTCCAAAACTGCAACAAAGACAAGATTCTTCTTTAGACCTGGAACAAACATCACATCCTTGAGCCCAAGAGGGGAGCTTGACTACCTCTGAAAGGTGACTGTACTAATCCTGGTCACATTGTACCTTCCATCATCTCCCATATCGATGTGCACCTGGAGATCCTTCTCCTCGAAATCACTGAAAAAATCTTTATTCCCTGTCATATGGAATGAGGCACCACTATCCAAGTACCACACACTTCCCATCTTTGTCCTGGCCATGCATGAAATATGAGTAATATCAAATTCGACCTGTGAAGCCAAAGCTTCCCTTGCTGCTCCTCCTAAGTTCTTCTTGCTTTTCTTCTTATGTAGACACATTGTGGCATAGTTCTTGAATTCATGACAGTGAAAGCACTTGATTCTGGACAAGTCTTTCTTCTTGGCCCCTTGACTAGATTCTGAATTGGATTGATATTTATTCCCTTTCCCTTTCCATTTCTTTTCATTTCTAGCCAAGGCACAGTTGTCCTCATCCTCTCCCTTGGATGAAGTCTCGTCTCTCGTATTATGCCTTAGTTCCTGCTATACCAAATCAGACCATAGGTTGTCGCAATTTGGTAGTTTATCCCTCCCATTCACCAAATATTAGTAGTTGTGCTAGCTCTTGGGAAGGCATAGAAGGTCTAGGCTCACCAAATAATACTCTGCTATAGTAACACCAACTTGACCAAGTCCATCACGACATTGTGAGCCCCTGCTCGGGTACTATGGAATGGTCTCATTTCTCTGCATCTTGATATTTCGAAATTTGTCCTTAAGTGCCAATTTCCTATGGTCACTACTATTCCCAACAAATCTATTAGTGCTTTCCACATTACATACAAAGTCTCTTTCCCATGGATATTTGAGACAATACGGTCTCGTACTCCCTCTAATATGATTCTCCTCACCTTGCTACACATTTATTCCATTCTTCCATTTCCTTAGCATCAGATGTTGTTGGTTTTAGAATATCATTATTAATGAATTCCTTCAACCCATCATCCTCAAGTACTGCCTCCATGTGGTCCTTCCATGCAACATAATTCAAGCTTCCCTCAAGGGCATACTCAAGCCTTAGTCCATTGAAATCCATCTTCTTAGTCTTGAAGAAAACCTACAACACTGATCTACAAATTTGAACCTCCTGCAATGACAACTTCGAAATCTCTACTCTATAGTGATTTCGGCTCTGATACCATGTAGAAATTAATGTTTAGATTAAAAATTGGTCATGAATTTACTAAATCACAAGAATTTAAGCTACTCTATTGATCTGCGGAAGTTAATTCACCATCTAGAGAACAAATCATAAACATGAGAAAGGAAACATCACACATGCACATAGATTTATCTAGGAGAAAGAAACTTCTTAAAACCCCTTATTATCTGAATTACATTAATCAGAGAATATAGATGAAATACATATGCTTTCTCTATCCTGAGCAGACCCTACAAGTGTATAGTTTCTCCCTCTGCCTGCCTGACTGACTCTGGACAACACTTAGCCAATTTTCAAGCCCTCTAAGCTCATATTTCCTTGTGTTGTTTCCTTGGAAAATTTTCCCCTATTATTTAGGAATTTCCCATTGTTGAATTGTGCAATTTTGTATATTCCTTCCTTTGATTGCATGCACCCCCCCGTACACATTGGAATATGCTACAACTAATAGTACACTACCTTGGAATATCCATCTCAACTAGGTAACTCAAATTCTCTACATGAAACAGTTATTTTGAGTTGATTAATTAGTTAATGGGTTGATCACTAAGTGTGTTGAATTTCCACTTCCATAACTTGACCTCCACTAGTTCTTCTAACATCTAGGACTAGTTAAACTGAAAATAACTCAAATTAACTGAAATACATTGCCATAAATTAGCCTAATCAAATATACTGAACTGAACTAAAGCTTCCCCAACTCGAATTAACCAAGTTAACTGAGTGACAAGTGCCATGTCACCTCAGCTAACTACCTCCAATATTTCTATTGAAATATAAATTCGAATTCTCTCTAGTTCAACCAAGGCAAAGTCAAACTGAGATTTTCTTGCTACATTTTCAACAAGCCCAACATGTTAAATCTAACATGCAAACTGATACTTACAATCCACAACTATTTTTTTCCCTTACTTGTTGTTGTCCAAACTTCCTCTTGTGCTCCCTTGCTTTCCTTTACTTTGTTCCTCCCTTTCTTGTCCCATCTTTTTTGCTAAAATTGATCCAAAGCTGGGGAAAATATGTCAATTATTTCTCAAGTTCCTTTTTATCATTGATGTCTCATCTCTTCCTTTATTTTTTCCTTTTTCTTTCATTATCCTTCATTTTCTCTCTAATTTCCCTTGCATTCATATTTGTGTCTCTTCACCTTCCTTTCCTCGTTTCCTTTATTTCCTTCATTAAATGTCATTTATTGTCTCTTTGACTTTATCAATTTCCATAGCCATTAATAAATTACAAGTGATGCCCACTATAATATTTACCCACCATTCATCTTGGAATACATGTCCCATGACCTTGGTCTTATTTTATTTATATAGAAAATTAACCACTAGTTATTACATATTAGTGGGTGTTGTTGTTTCTATACAAGTTTTGTGCAATGTTAGTGCAGTGTATTATAGCCTCTACATGTTTGGGGTCTCTCTATGCTACCATTTCTACTTTCATTGTTGTATGTCCCCTTTGGCTACTTCATTCGTCGGGATCTTGATTCGTTGCCCGCACCTTGCTGGGCTCATGGCCTATTTCTTTCATATAGGGATTTGCCATCGTCGTCAAGTTTACAATTACTGGTTTTGGCATGTCTTTGAACCTCTACTTGAGCCTGCAACTTGTTCTTCTAACATCCCGACTATGGGATCATTTTTGTGGCTTTTGGCATGACATGTGCTCTGTTTTCATGGATTCTAGCTTTATGAGCAATGTGTGCTTCGCAGTTGCGGCATGTGGGTTTCATGGGAAGGCCTTCGAACCTTTGTTAAAAAATTTCCAAATTGTTTCTTATTATTTGCAACTTGTAATGGGATTTATCTGGTGACTTTTTAAGGGTTTTTCATTAGCGAGCCTATGTACCCATGTTATTTTTGTAATGTATAATATGTTAGTTGCGGGGATTTTCCTATGCTCCACTTTGATTTTTCTTGGAAGGATTGCATGCCTATGTGCTTGGTACTTGTTTGTACACTATCTTATTTCCTAGGATTTTGTAGTGTTTGCATTATTCTAGGTTATTGGTTTATGCAGGCTTGTGTTTCTTGCTTTATTTCAACCCCGTCAGATCATCTCTGGGATCTTTTTGCCAATCAAAGTATCTTCTAACATTATTATGTTTCTTGTCAGTTAGAGTATCTTCCAATGTTGTTTTTCTTACTGGTCAGAGTATCTTCCAACATGTTATCTTAACGGTCAAAGTAACTTTTGGTGTCACTATAATGATGAGTGGCTACCCATTGTTAGGCTTCTAGTGCTCCCTACAAGGTTACTTTGGGGGGCCTGCACGCCCTATATCTTAATATCAATCATATGTATTTTGGGAATTATAGTGGCACATACACTTTACGCATGCTATATGTAAACATATTTTTATTTAATAGAAAGTTGTTGGTCTCTTTCTTTCCTTACCCTCATTATGAGTTTTTTTTAATCTCACCCTACATTATCAATGGATCCAACATTTTTTTTTTCCAATTTCATAAACTCTAATGCATATTTCAAATTGTTTAAGATACTCTCCCAAAAAATCCATTGATGAATAGTCTTTCCCATAAAAAATACTATCTACTTTAGCATTACAAACAAGTGAACTCTCTAAACTTTCTTCATCTCTCCTATGACGATAGGTCTCAAAATATGAATTCATGGGTCATTAGCTACCTCACAAAACCACAGTTAGCTTCCACTCCGGGTTAAAATGACCACTTCGAACAATTGTGAGATAATTTAAGAATCAATGAAGTGTTAATCAATGTTGTCATTGATGTCAATATGGCATTGGCTAAGATGGAAAATATTCTTGAGATGCCTAATGAATATCATGAAACCCTAGAATGAGATGATAATGTTGAAAACAATAGATGTCTGGTTCCAAATGATGATGTCATAACTCTTGTTTGATAAGAATGTAATCAATTAATATGTAAAGTCACTAATGAAGAAGTCTTAAGAAGTTAAAAGTGCCAAGTATTTAGAAGCCCTTGATGACATATGGAGGACTACATTTGATGATTTCATACTCTTGATGAATGACCACAATTGATGATGGCATTTGTTGAGGTATTGATAACATGGTTCGAGATCATTTCATGGTTGGAAGACTATTTTGGACTTCTCCTAATGATGTTGCACTATGATTGCACTAGAATATGATGACATTATTGATGCGCCATGCTACATGGACGCTGCACTCCTACATAATGACTATGATTCTATGATGACGCTGATAAAAATGAAGAAGCCACACTATCCCAAACATTCCTCATGTTGTCCAAAACTTTTTATGCATAAAATTTAAGGACAGTCACAAAGAAAAATTATTTGGACACCTTGGAGGCATCCTTTCAAAATGGATCCTAGACCATCTTAAATAAAATTCTTTCCTCTTTCTAATGAGCCTTTATTTTCCCTGAAACTCCCAAGAGTTTGTGAGATATTGAATTTTTAAGTTATGGAAAATATTCCTAGCAGTGAGCCGACCTACACTCAGTCATGCAATTCAACCTCAGTTCAAAGTGTCCCTTCAGTTATAAACAAAATCACTATAAATATAAACCTAAATTCATCCTGTTAGCTACCTATATCAATAGGTTTCATTTTTCATGATTGGCAAGGGAAGTGCCAATATGATCTGCTTTGGTGATGCAAAGATATCATATTTTTGTGGAAGAAAAATACTTGTTTGGTTAGTGCTGCCCTACTTCTGGATGGGTGATCCAACAGCCTAAGCTGGGTCATGCCATGTTTCAATTTTTGTTGTAGATTAGAGAAAGGAACCTG
>APFE030091690.1:0-14030 GCA_000404065.3 Pinus taeda
AACATAGCGTTGGAATCCAAGTAGGTTTCTTTTACCCACTTGTTAATTACAACTAGGAACCTGCAGTGTAGCATTGTTTGATTGTTGCTAGACCCCCTTTGGGCTAGTAGGGATCGCCTCTATCCGTAGAGGGGATTTACCTCTCCAACAATACGTAAGGTACATTATCACTGCAACGGAGTACTTGACTCGTTGGGCATAAGCACAACCAGTGAAGGATTGCACAGGCGCGACCACCGCGAAGTTTCTATTTGAACATGTACTGTCGCAATTTGGATGCCCAAAGATCTTTATGAGTGATCAGGGTATGCACTTTCTGAACGAAAGGATCAGCGCACTGACGGAATAATTTTAGGTGTATCATCAAAAGAGCACACCTTATCACCCACAGGATAATAGGACAGTGGAGGCATTCAACAAATTATTGGAAACTGTGTTGAACAAGGTATGCAATGCTCAGCGAAGCAATTGGGACCTACACATACCTGCAATATTATGGGCTTATCGGATGACATACAAAAATCTAACAAGACAGACACCCTTTAGGCTAGTATACAAAGTTGAAGTTATGATGCCTATGGAATACATCGTGCCTAGTCTTCGCATAGTAGCACTCATAGATATGATGGATCACAGAGCTCTGGAAGAGAGGCTCGTGCAGTTGGATGAGCTGGAAGAAGACAAAATTTTGGCTGGATTTCACCAGCAAGTCCAAAAGAAGTGCGAAAAGGCATGGCACGAGCAACATATTAAGTTGCACACCTTTAAGGTGAATGACTTGGTGTTGTTGTATGACAGTAAGTTTGATAAATTTCTAGGGAAACTCATAATGAATTGTCTTGGGTTGTATGTTATTAAGGAGATTTCTGATGGTGGCGTGGTCCAGTTGGTTAAGTTGAATGGAGATCCCTTCCCAGGAAAAGTAAATGGTAGTTGGTTGAAGCCATACAAAGGTGGCCTGGCCATCTGACTAGCTGACAGAAGCACACCCTTAGCACTCCAGGCAGCTGAAAGGAGGCGCGGGACTATAAACTGTACTGCCTAGGAGTTGCATGATTTCAGGAACACGCGAAGCAATGAAGTGTCATAGCATCCGGACAATGCGAAGACAGCTACGCTAGTGTGCAGGTCTGATGGAAAGCGGCCGTTAAAGTCACTATTCATGATTTGATGGTTGGTCTGAGGCCAAATGGATCAGGCGGAAGGAATTTAAGCGAACTTTATGGGCTAGATTCTTGAAAATCTATCGCCAATCTAGCATTAATGGGCCGAATGTGGGGAATGGGGAGGAAGCCTACCAGATGATCTCAGAGTTGGACATCCAGGCAAAAGAATCGGTGGAGGCGTGCATTCGCAAATTTGCCACATGGGTGTGTGACGCTTGAGAAGAGATGGCTAGGGTTCAGCTGGAGCTAAACCTGTAGATCGCATAACTACAGTTGAAGGCTCAGCCTTCAACTCTATTAGAGATCAGGGAATAGCGGACCATCGTTGTTACAACATCAACAACGCTGGTTGACAGTGCAGTGGCAGACTACATGCAGTTGTTCAAACAGTCATTCGAAGTCCTTACCACCCTGCAGGAGGACCCGAATGTAGAGCGCATGGAGACATAGGCATTCGAGCTACAATAGAGGTATGACGAGATAAAAGGGACTGCACAGACGATTGCCCTTACATAGAGGCTTGCAAGGATGCAGGAGGAAAAGGTGCTTAAGGTGGATGTCACTCGGCATAAGGAAGCAGTCTTAAAAGCGCGCCTACAGCCATGGACTGATGAGGCTTACGTGATCAAAGCCTCCATTGAAGGAATCTCACGAAACTATAGGCAACTCAGTAGAATATTCAAAGCATCAATTCAACAGCAGTCACTAAACAACGTGTGGAAGAAGTCCAGCAGGCGCCGCTCAATGCACTACCAAAGTTGCGGTGATCCCAAAAGATCTGGGAGGTCTTCGTGCTACGATCTTCGCACCTGCAAAGTGACTCGAGGGTGAGTCACAATGTTTGTGTTGGGGGCCTAGTGGGTGCGGGATCCCCCAAGGGCAGTCTAGGGGCTTAAATCCCATATGTTGGTCCAATTTTTGTAATCCTAATGTAAAGACTCCACATTTTGTGGTCATGGAGCACATAGATGTTAAAGAGTCATAGTGTTGTCCACCCTTATTTTGATAATGTAATTTCAGTTGTAAAAGATCTTCCCATGGTCCACTGACCATGGGATTGTATAAATAGAGTGAAGCTCTAAGTAGTTAAGGCATCAAGACACAACATGAAGAATGATATGATGTATGAGAGATAGCTCTGAGTAGAAGTCTAAGTTTTGGGTCGTAGCAGGTAGAGACTCTGTAGCTGAGTGCGCAAAGGCCTAGAAGTCCGTAGCTGAGTGTGCGGACCCCTGTAGTTGAGTGCGCAGGGCGAGTTGAGTCTATAAGCATCTGGGATTATCAATAAAGAGAAGTATTCTATAATTTCTGCATCTTTATTTCCTGTTTATACATCTGTTATATTGTGTATGAATTTCACTTCTAGTGTTTATATGATGCACGAATGTGAATAACTGTATTGGTTAAGTGAACGCAAGTAAGACCATCTATTTACGTGAAGCTAACTATGATTTGTTAATAAGATAAGTAAGATACTTAGCGTAGTTTGGGAAATATCACAGTTCACTGCCCTAGCAGCACGAAAACTTATCAGCCCTTGGTTAGGGTTGCACGGAAACTGATTGTAACATTTCGCGAAGGTACTAAAGGGTAGAACATAGGGATAAGCAACCTGCATGAAGGTAGGTATAATTGGAATAAATTGACATCACATCCATCTCAAGGATGTGAAAACTTGGTTCCAGCATCCCCCCATACTGCTTCAGTGAGACTTCAATCCACGCTCTGTGGGCTGATGCAGAAAGGGCCAATAGTCTAGGGATTTGTTTGGCTAACTAACGCTCAACCTGGGTCAAGCCCCTAGCAACAAACAATATTGAATCTAAGTATGTTGACACCATCTTTTATTTGAAGAATCGATATGCCCATATGCAACTGTAGTGTTGTTTTAATCAATCTTAATTGACTGATACTACAACATTAATTGTCAACTTAGGTTAGGTCTTGTTGTTTCAATGGAGTTCGCATTGTCTGTGCCAATACACTCCAGCCAAGAATAAGAAAATGCAAAAAACTATAAAATATGTCATTGATCTAAATTGTTGAATCAAACCATGCGTGTAGACATAAAAACACTCTATAAAATTAAATCATAACTCGCAACTATCAAAGTAAAGGCACGCCACACAGGGACTAATATCTACTCTAGCTAGTTACTACTATTTTCTTGATTAACTCAGTATAACAACATAATATAAATAGAAATAGTGGTGAATGTAATCCATGATTTGTACATCAACAATGAGAAATCATAAATCAATTAACTAAACTAGAATGTACACTACCTATATCATTGCAATCCCTACCAAAGAGGAGGGCCCTTCCTCCTCAGCAGGGCACAGGAATAACAGAGAAGTGATTAACCAATCAATTGAAGAACAGTAATAGCATCACCGTGCTAATTGATATTAATAATCAAATCAAAATTACAAAAGCAGAGTAACAATACTCTTCTATATGATTTATCCTTATACATGAAAAATCACGTCTTTTATAGTTATTACAACCCGAAATTTGAAACAAATCAGTCATGAGAATCTCACTATTCTCATGCTGATCAAAAATAAAATTAATTACAACCTATTGCTGAATACAAATATACATCAATTATGATTGCAACTTCTTGAGTCTTGTTGCTTTAAAAAAATAAACAATTCCTAATACCAACAGTTGTTATGTGGAATAGTACCCACATTTCCCAGCTTCGGCGCAACAACGTCGAGTGAATGGAGGTTTGGGATGACACGACATCACTAGCAACAACACTTTTGGTGTGACAGCAGATTCTTGTATCAACGTGTGGTGTAACAGCATCCTGTAACAACATCCAATGTGCAACAAAAACCTATAACAACATCCAATGTGTAACAGCGAACTGTTCTACCCTTTTCTGCAATTAATCCGCATTGTCTGTCTGCTTCATAGCTTTGTTATCATGAGCCATCACCTGAAAAGAAGAGCTTCCCAAAATACTTCTTCAATACTCTCCCAGTTATCCACAAAAAGGAATAAAGCCTCGTTTTATTTGGTAAAATACAACAAAGTAACATGACAGTAGAATAGGTTAAAAAGGTAAGAAAACAGGGAGTTTGATCATGTAAAGTTGTAGGCTTGGAGGACAGAAAGGTCAAAACTGGGGAAAAAATGTGCAGAAAATAGGTTAAAAAACCACAACCAACATCTCCCCCCGACTGAAGCAACTAAATGTCCCCACGAAAAATCTCAATTCCTTCTATTGTACCCCTGATGCAAATCTATGAAATTGTAGGCACCAGCAGTATCCTCGCTCGGAGCTCTGAATCTTTTAATGGCCATCAAATGACGTGGCCAAGATTCCTCTTCGTAGTCGAATAAATGGTAATCAGGTTAATACTCATCCAATGACAACCATATCAAAGGAAATTTGAACCTGAGGCCAATCTAGAATGCCCCCAATGTAACTATGCGCTTGAATTCTCATATTTTTAAATAGGTTGAGGCAGATCCTCATGATTCTTTTTCTGTACTTGGCAAATTGTTCTTTGATTTCTGGAGTGCTCAGGAATATTTTAAACTCTCACCGGAGTTCGTAAGCCATTCCTGGTTCATCCCTGACCCACAATGTTGTTCTTTCCTCGTTGGTTTTTGTTGTTTTCTTGGCTAGGTTCCACTCAATATGATTCCTCATGAATGAAAGGAAGGCCCGCAACTACAAGTCCCCCATGTAGGAGAGGACACTCGCCACCATCTTCGTGATAACATATTCACACATGATATTGTGCAAGAACAGTTCGCACAGTAAGCTCTAGTAATCAAAGTCACAAGAATAGAAAATTTCCAAAAAAGTACGGGTTGAAGAACCCAAATATGACCTATTCTCAAAAACTGCCTCTAATTGAAATAAGTAATAATGTTCCCAAAGGAACATTGGGTATGACGGGGATGGCCACCTGCATGCTAGCAGGTTTAGAGCAAGGTCACAGAGTTTGGTCTTGTCATTCATAAAGTATGAGACCTGTCGATGCAGCTGATACAACTATTCATCCTTCTTCTTTATAACTTCCTTGTGCCTCCATGCCTCCTCTTCTCTTTCCCATTCTTCTTTTAGTCATTTTTCTCATAGGGAATCCATCATTATTTTATGCATATTGAGTGAAATCACTCCCTCATGTAGAGAGAGTGCCAGCTACTTCCACTTTTGCAGCTCTAGCAACAACAACAATCTCTGAAAACATCATCCTTCATCAAGACCCAGTGTTCTTCCGCATGCACTATCAAGTGAGGGTATAGCAGCCCCCTGAGGGTGAAACTATTCCACCTCAGTTGTTGGTTATTGTGTAACAACAACTTCATTAGTGGATTTTCTCACAATTTCTTTATCTTCCTGGTCAACTTCCATTTTCACTGTTGGTTCTTGTGTATCACCAATGTTATCCACAGACTTTTGTACATCGTTTTTCCCTAGATTGGCTTCTGTCTTCACTATTGGTTCTTCTGTAGCAGTAGTGTTGACCATAGGCTCATGGGTATTATCTTTCTCTTCCTCCTCTTGGCTAACTTCCTCCTCCACTACTTGTCCTGATGAAACAGCAATGTCAGCTAAGGGCTCTTATATATCCATTACCCGATCACTTCCTATGGATTGTGCCTTCTCGGTTGCTGGTTCTTGTGTAACGACAATGTGCTCAACAGGTTATTGTGTAACAGCTTCCCAGATTTCAGTTTGAGTCTCCCTCGAGGTGGTGTCTACTACATAGACTTTGAATCTTTCTACCACCAACTTCTTAGCACAGGCTATGCATAGAGTGCCTGGGATTTCTCCCCTTTTGGCCCTATCCATGGCCTCTGCCAAAGAATCTAGCCTTGGGGCTCTTGGCTCTACCTTTCCTTATGTTGGTTGTTCCCTCAATTATCTATTTTCTTTCTTTAGAATTTCAATTTTTGATAGCAAGGATTGGGTTTTGCTCTTACCAAGTGAAGAAGGTTCTTCTGGCTGAGCTTGCTCCTCGTCTTTCTGCTATGCTGCTTCTTTATTCTTTCTTGACATGTATGGGGACTCTGGGTGCCCGCTAACCCTTATCCTCTACTTCGGCCTCCTGTCGCCAATTGTTTTATCAACCGGCCTCTTGTTGACCCTTACTATCGAGGGCTGGGGTTTCTCCTTTTTCACCTCTTGACCTTCCTCAGACTTCTCAGTTTGTCTTCTGCGGGTGGTCCTAGGCCTTTTCCACATGAATTCTTCCCAATTCTTTCCCTGTCAGCTCAAAGTGTCTAGCACAATGAGTTTGATAAGGCCATGGTTGGTAACACACATTTTTGGGTGTATAGCTATTTTCACAGCCGCAACCATGTGCTTAAGGTTTCCAGCAAGAAATAAAGAAGGTTGATCAGTTGTTGATGCTGGAGGTAGTTCAGCAATGGAAAATGATAATTAAACACAATTGTTTTCCTTCCATCACAAGTAATGTACTTGATGAGGTAGAGGGCAACATCCTCCCATGGTTGGGGGAGTGACAGCCTATCAATTCCCCTTCATTTCTTTACCAACAACTCTTCTTCTTGGAGGAAATATCCTTTTAGTGAGGGGTCATTGACCTTCATGTTGAACCATCTCTTCCCTTCTGCTGGAAATCCTATTACTCTAGCAATCAACTCTTCCGTGACCTCCAGCTTCAACCCTATGACCTCTGTCTAGTTTGTCTCTAGATTCTTTGCAAATTCCATGGCAACAACACCGCCTAATCTTTCTAACCTCCAGAAGAATTCGAACTAGCCTGCATCCTTGAAAATCTAGCATGCTTATGGGCAATCTTCCAAGGCTTTAGTGGACCCTAGCTCATGTCATATTGCTGCTCCTCCCATTGCTTATGCAATTCAGTGTTGTTCCACCTACTTATCCTTCCCTTTAAGTGCTCTGGGGTAGTCGACACACAATCTAGCTATTTTAGCCTGCACTGCTATCTTCCTCTTCTTCGAGCACTCTAAATGGGGATGCAGTGCTTCCAGTAGGGGTAAATGGTAGGGTGGCAGGATGGTGCAAGTGAGGATTTTGAATTTCGATTTGGCACGCATGGTTTGTACCATACAATGAAGTTTTCCTTAATGGTGATTCATGGGGAGGTCTCTTCGATGGTACACTTACCCTTTTTGATATGATCAACATTAAGTAACAATAATTACCAGGTCATCATGCCTTAATTGTAGGATTTTTCAAATAATCACAAATCATGCGATGGTCATGTCGCAATATGATTCCCCCCTGCTTAAATATGACAATCATCTTCGGCCGTCAAGAGTCATGTTAAGTTTCCATAATTACAAAATAAAATGAATTCAGTATTACCTTTTTGATGACATACCTGGGTGACATGGGGCTACGTAATGGGCGGCATGACGCACGAACCAAGCTTTGGCAACGAGACGCATGAACTTAATTCTGATGACGAGGATCATGGTGATGTTCTGCTACTTATTACAAAATATCTCATTCATTCCTGAAAATTCATCGGCTATTATAGGTGTAACAACCAAGACAACTGATATATATTTAATTTCTACAAAAAGATAAATAAGAAAAGATCATGTAACAACACTTATTGTAAGATACGCTTTGAAATAACAAATGATGTTACAAAGTGTGCAATAGCTGCCACCAAGTGGTTTTCAACTGCTATAAAAGTGTTTGTCTACGCCTGGGAAAGGTTTTCACATCCAAAATATTATTATTATTATATATCTTTTCTTTTTAAGTTTGAAGGTGTAACAACTGCCAACGGAAGTTGATTTTCAATTGTTACACTTATTGGAAAAATTAAAATTTTTGCAACACAAGGGGCTTTCCCATGTTCCTGTAATCTGTAGATCCGAATTTGTGACAATGTTGACAAATGAATCCCTTGAGGTAGGTTTGTGATATAACCGAAGACGGTGCCCGTTCACAAGTAATGGTGTCCTCGCATTGTCAATGGTCACCAAATTTACAGTCCCATTGTCAAAGACTGCATCTACTTCATAAGGACCTAGCCATCTGGTGCAGAGCTTACCCTTGAAGTCTTTAAACCTTGAGTCATATAAGAGAACTCAATCTCCTTTCTGGAACTTCTTTTTCTTTAAAAATCTATCATGCCACCTAGCTCTCTGCTGTTGGATAATCTCTATTTGTTGGATAGCAGCCAACCGTTTCTCCTCCAATTCATTGAGCTGGTTCAATCTCTGCCTTTGTGTTGTAGCCAAATCCAAATTGAATTGCAATGTTGTCCTTATTGTCTTGATTTCAAATTCAATGGAGAATAAAGGGTTCTTTCCATACACAAGTTCATATGGTGTGAATCCAGTGGTATTCCTCCATGTATTCCTATATGCCCATAATACTTCTGGAAGTTTGTCAGCCCAATTTCTTCGATGACTAGCCATAGTCTTAGTAAGGATCCCCTCAATGACTTTGTTAGTGCTTTCTACTTGGCCATTTTCTTGTGGATGATAAGGTGATGTGATTCTGTGATGGATTTTATATTTCTTGACCAACTCCTAGATCTTATGAGATGTGAATTGGGGGCCCTGCGTCTATGACTATCTCTCTGGGTATGCCAAACCGAACAAATATGTCTTCAAACAGAAATTTTGAGATAGCTTGCTCTGTGGCTCTAGTTAGTGCCTTCACCTCAACCCATTTTGCGACATAGTTAGTGCAAACCATGATGTAGGATCTCTGTCTAGATGAAGGATTAATTGGTCCCACAAAATCTAGAGCCCACTTCTCAAAAGTTCTAGGACGATTTGGGGCTGTAACAACATCTCATCTAATTGCAGTGATTGGCCCATCCTTTGACAACTATCACATCCCTTCACAAACTTCTTGGAATCCTAAAATACTGTTGGCCAATAATACCATGTTGAAAGGACTTTGTATCTTGTCTGTTTGTCTGCGAAGTGTCCTCCATAGGGTTCTTCATGATAGGCTTTAAGGATATCAAATACCTCATCTTCTCTAAGACAATGTCTGATCTGGAAATATGGTCCAGTGTGGTAGAGGTTCCCATCTATCCAGGTATATGTATCACTTTGTTGTATGATTTTTCTTTTCTCCTTGGAGGACAAATGCTGTGGAAACTTCCCCGCAGCAAGATAATTGGCTTTATCTGCATACCAAGGTGAGTAAGTAGAAATAGCAAAAAGATATTCATCAGGGAAAGAATCTTCAGTGGGAGTGCAATTGTCATCAATAGGTAGCCTAAAAAGAAAGTCAGCTACTACATTGTCTTTTCTAGGCTTATCTACAATAGTGATATCAAATTCTTGTAACAGCAATAACCAGCATGTAATCCTACCATTTGTAATTGTCTTATTCATTAAAAAACGAATACAGAATGGCGAGTGTGTACAAATACTTGATACCCAGTGATGTAATGTCAGAATTTATTGATGGCGTGAATGAATGTTGGGAAATCCTTCTCGATCATTGTGTAGTTGAGCTCAGTCAGGGTAGATTTTTGCTTATGTAGTGAATAGCATAAGGTTTCTTATCCTCCAGTTGGCCCAAAATAACACCTATAGCAATATCTGATGCATCCATAGCTATGTGAAACAACAGTTCCCAATTAGGTCATCGCAAGACCGGAGCTACTGATACACAACATCTCAAATTTAAGAAGGCTTGCTCACACTTCCCTATCCATAAGAAATCAACATCCTTCATGAGCAAGGAAAATAATGGCGATGCAATCTTTGTAAACTTTTCTATAAATCTTCTGTAATACCCTGAATGCCCCAAGAAACTATGTACCTCTTTTTGCGTTCTGGGGGTTGGAAATTTTAGAATTACCTCTATTTTTGCAAGATCTACCTTGATTCCATCAGTAGAAATGTAGTGTCCAAGCATGATCCCTTTAGTCATCATCATGCGACATTTCTCAATGCTCAAAGCAACATTATTCTGTACACACCGTTCTAGCACTTTTTCTAGATTGACTAATGTTGTTTTGAAAGCATCTCCATAAGTTGTGAAATCGTCCACAAAGATTTCCAGGAAATCATTCAACAAGTTAGAGAAAATTCCCAATATTTCCCTTTGAAAGGTTGTTGGCGCATTATAGAGCCCAAAAGGAAGTACTCTGTATGCATAGGTTCCCCAAGGACAAGTAAAGGTCATTTTATCCTGGTCTTCCGGGGCAATTTGTATCTGATTGTAGCCACTAAATCTGTCAAAAAATGAAAAGAATTTCTTTCCGAAGAGAGTATCAAGGACCCGGTCTATAAATGGTAAGGGAAAATGGTCCTTCTGAGTGGCCTTATTGAGTTCTCTGTAATCAACACAGACTCTCCACTTGCTATTCTTTTTAGGAACGATGACAAGCGATGACACCCACTGACTGTCAGATATTGGATAAATAAAATTAGCACCCAGGAGTTTTTGTAGTTCTTATTTCACCGCCTCCTTTAGTGTATGGCTCATGCAGTGTTGTGGTTGTCTGACTGGTTTGAAACCATCCTTCAAATAAATACGGTGATTGCATAGGTTAGGGTGGATCCCTTTCATATCCATATAATCCCATGCGAATTCCTTTTTATACTTTTGTAACAACTGTAACAACTATTGGTTTTGTTCAACAGTCAGGTTGGGATTAACATTCAAAAACTTTCCAGATTCAATCTCAATTGGATTGCTAGCAATATTTGGAGTGGTTCACATTTGTTCAAAATCTATATCTTCCACCCTTTCTTCCTCATTTTCATTTTTAACACAAGCAACAGAAAATGAGTTACTAGTAAAATCATTAATGACAACATCTTCTGTCTCATTTTTAAAATACTAGGCTTTCCCCAAAGTGAGGAGTGGCAGGGAAAGATCTGACTCAGGCTCAAACTCATCCCACCAAGGGTTGTACACATCCATATTTGGTTTTGGGGGATAAAGATTAAGGTTCTATTTTTCCTGGCCATCCGATATCACCATATATCCCGTCCTACAGCCTATAAATGCATCTGCAATGGCTAGTCAAGGTCTCCCTAGGATCAAAGGATGCCCCCCAAGTTGGATTTGGGTTGTAAGATAAGAAAATCAGTTGGATATCTCCATGAAACTATTGTAATCACTATATCCTCTAGCATTCCCTCAGTTTTAACATGAGACCTATCTACTAATTCAAGCACAGTAGGAGTATGTTTGAGTCCTTGTAGCCCAAGAGCAATAAAGAGGTCCTTTGTCATTATATTAATGGCAGCCCCGAGATCGATCAATGTGTTGGCTATGGGCTGATCATTAATGTAGACAGTGACTATAGGATTTCTTGGATCATTGTACTTAGTTAAGAGAGGCTGAGTAGACATTAATTCAGATAAATTCCCCATCACATGTATGGTGGTAGGGTCTTTAGGCTTCCTCCCAGGTTTCTTGATGCACAAATCTCTCACTATCTTAGCATAGATGGTACTTCTTAAAGGGCTTGCAGCAAAGGAATTCGTACATGCAAATTTTGCAACTCCCTAAGAAAGCCATATTCAGGTTGTGAAGTCATCCTACATTCAGCCAATCTCTGAGGATTCGGGATGTCCTACGTTAAAACAATCGAATCTATTATTATAGGTGTATCATCCTTCCCTGAATTGGTTGTTACAGTAGTAAAAATTCTTCATGGGTTGGCTGTTACAGATGTAACAACTTCCTCTATATCAGTTGTTCTAGGCACAGTAGCTGCCTCAAAGCCTCTAGAATCTCCTATGGATGGTTCACAATCCTCCTCTGTAATGATAGGGAAGTGACTTGGGTTAATTACTGTGCTCGATCGCAATTGTATTTCATTAAGTCCCATGGGAGTAATAAGGTAGGCCTGGAAGGTAGTCAGAGCCTCTATACCTTGAGCTGCTTTATTGTTTGGGTTTGCGTTAGGTTGCACATGTAGTTTGGGTCTTATAGGTGGTGGGGGAGCAGGAGCTTGGAAAGGAGGTAACTGCATCTGTTTTTGCATGGGTAGTCTAGGCATAGCTGAATTCTGGCATTTCCTCTCCAGTTCTGGTTTCAAGGGTATGGTTGGAATTGAGGATTTTGAACAAGTGAAAAAAGATAGAATTGGTTCTAGGGTGAAGGGAACTTTGCTGAAGGAGGGGTAGAATATTTCCATCGATATTGTTGGTTATTATATGCATTGTTCCACGAATTGAAAGAGGAAAAGTCTCGAGACATACCTGGAGGTCATGGTTTCCATGGCCTCCTTGATGAGATGAAGTAAGAGGACTGCGCCTCTTCGCTTGATTCTTTGAGTACTTCCTTTACTCTAGGATGCTTTGGACATTGCTTTGTCAAATGCTCTAGCTCGTAGATATTACACAGGTTGATGGTGTTCAATTCACATTCCCTAAAAGGATGTTTCTTCCAACAAGTCAGACAAAACACAGCCAAAGGTGTGTCATCTTCTGCTTGTGTCTTCTTGATCTGCTTTTTCATTATTTGGGCCGAGAGAGTACTAAGTATATTGGTCTTTAAGTTTTCGAACAAAAACCTGATCTCTACTCTAGTTACTCCTCCGCCTGCATATTTTTTTATACGGACAAAGGCATCCCGAATTGTACTCCTTCCTTTAGACGGCCCTCGAGAGCATCCTAGCAGAGCTTTACAATTTCAGCAAATGGCTCTTGCAATATATCCCCTTTTCCCAATAGGTTCAGGGTGTCAAGGCAGTCATCCCTCATTCCTCTAATGAATATAGTCTTCAAGATTTCCTGGTCTAAATCGTTGTGTTTAGACCTCTACAAATTATAGTGGAACTGTTCCACATAATCTTTAAGGCTCATCCTCCTTTTGTGTCATTCTAAATATTTCTTCCCTTAAGTCCCTGGTCCTGTAATAGTCCTAGTACTTTGATAAGAACGTCTCCTTCATATCATTCCACATTGAAATAGAAGTGGAGCCCAATACCATGAACCATCTCACGGCTTCCCCTTTTAATGTAGCATGGAATAGCTTTAGTTTCTAAGCATCTGTTGTATAATCATAACTTCTACATAAGATATCAAACTCAAATAGAAATGTGTCAGGATCTTCCACAGTCATACCCTGAAAGGATGGTAAGGATGATAGAGGAATATTTTTCATAGGAGCTTAACCTTTGATATTCCAGATTGGGAACTCAAAGGTGGTGATATTGGCATATGTTTTAGCATTGTTATTATTGTTATCCCCCATGACTAATTCTTCTAACCCTTGTTGTTCATACGTCCTTCAAAATATTTTTGTGATGGACCTGTAGATGTGATTAGTGCCTTAGATACCCATAGGGTTGGCTATTTCACCACACTACCTATATCTGGATATTGATAACCCATTAGGTGCTTTTCCATATTAGGTGTCCGATGTTCCCCCTCAGTTTCCCCTTGCCCCTCTATCCTCAACTTCTAGCTACTAGTTTCCCCTTCTTGCTCATGAATTGAATCCTTGGTCTTAGGGGTATGAGTGCTAGCTTTAGAATGGTACAGTCCTGAGATGGAGGAATTAGAGGTTTCTGCTTTCGTTATGGGAGTAACAGCTTTCTACGGCGCTGTTTTCCTTGCATTCCTTTGAAAGCTGGACTTTTCTTTGTCTGCCTTGGAGATTAGTTCCTGGATAAATGTCTTCCTTCCCAAATCTTCACCCTTCCTTTCCTTTTTACGACCTGTCATTTCTGTGACTTAATAGAGTTGGGATGATTTTAGTATCTCTGTAATTCCTACAAGTGCACACATGGACCCTATGTGTATTAGATCACACCCTAAGTGTCTTAGTCTTGGATAGTGGTGAGCCCACCAAGGTATGTGTCAGGCCAGGGTAACTCCAGAATGAGCGAGAGAAACTGATATGTTATTCATTTAGCTAATACATATTTATATATACAAACATGACGGATCAGTTCATCT
>APFE030091692.1:7570-41021 GCA_000404065.3 Pinus taeda
TCCTTAGTTAGGAGCCTCTTCCCTTGCATATTGTATTGAATCTTAAATAATTTCATTAGACATAGAATTAGTCGCCTACTCCTGCACATATAGTGCTGGCATCATCAAAATCTTACGAGTTTCCCTGGTCGATATTTAATGCAGCAATTTAACCCCAATAAATTGCCCAACACATGTCTTCTAATTTCGGGGTCCCTTTGATGATCCAGATTTATACAGGAACACAATAAAGTATAGAGATAACCATAAATACAGAGATGCAGCGGAAATAATACTTCATTTCATTACTGTAGAATACTGAAATATGCTTACAAACATAAATGGAAATAAACCAGCTAGGGCGATGGTAGTTTGTCTCTGAGAAGAGATGTGGTGGCTACATGCCTCTAAACTGTGTTACAATGAGGCTCGAAGGGCTATTTATTGTTGAGAAATAATGGAAAACCCTAAACATCCAAAAACCTAACCCTAGGAGATGAAATGCCAAACTATGGGCCCCATTTTTGGTAAATTGGTACATCAAATTCCTGGGGTCATAACTTTGGCATACGATCCCTATTTGACATACACAATAGCTCGTTAGAAAGATATATCCAAGGAATGCAACTTTAGGAAGAGAAAGATTGGTTTATGGACCTGTTATCACTCAAGAAAAAATATTTTAAATTCTGAACATCAATTTTTTAAATTTATCAAAGGGTTGGTGTCAGTTTTGGGTCTAGTCTTTTCATCTGGTTTTAGAGTCTAAACAGTTTGAATAAGAGTCTTGTTAGTAATTCAAAAGGGGTCAATTCTCTATTTTAGTCTATCATTGGTCTCATATCCAGTGCATTTTCATGAGTATCCTGTATCGTGTTCCATTCTGCATACACATATTCTCAAGAGCGCTTGGTATGGGAATGCAAATTTTTGCCATATTGGCAAAAGGTAGCAATAGTAAAGCTCTGTTTCTTATTCTGTTATTTTTCGTTTGTCACACAGTTGGGATGCTTATTGCTTTTGTTTTATACCGAGAAGGTGGATATAGCTTCTTCAACTCACTGGCTCAATTTCACCTGAATGACGTAACTCAAAGTGGGCCACGTGAGCAATTATTTACGCTGCCTTTACTTAAACAAGTGCCAAATCTCAGAAACATCTTATCAGGTATCCTGAATTTGAAAGTCACTAAGAAAAAGGAACTTGATGGAACTATCTATCAGAAGGCGGTTCTAAGATATCTTCATTCACAAGTGTTGAAGAGTGAGGCCTACACAAATGGTGATTTATGTGGAAAGCTTCGAAGAGCATTTTACAAGATGGATGAGATGATGCGTGGGCAAAGGGACTGGAGGAAATTAGCTATACTTGGGGATAAGTTTAACAAATTCACTGGCTTATTAGAGGGATTCATTTGGTCTTCTTCTCCAAGAAACATAGAGAACAAAGATAAAGATCAAGAAGATGACTGGACATTTGAACAGGGACCACATGCTAATTTTTCTGGGCGAACTTCTGGAAGCGAGGCATGTGTTGTAGTTTTTCAAAATAATCAGCTTATTGTGACAAATGTTGGTGATTCCCATTGTGTCCTCTCAAGAAAGGGTCAGGAATACAACTTGTCACGAGATCACAAGCCAGAGCTTGAGATCGAAAGGGATCAAATTCTTCAAGCTGGAGGATTCCTTCATGTTGGACGTATCAATGGAAGCCTAAATTTGGCGAGGGCTATTAGAGATATGGAATTCAAACAAAACAAATTTCTCCCTGCTGAAAAACAAATTGTACCTGCAAATCCAAATATAAATGTTGTGGAGCTTTGTGAGGATGATGAGTTCATTGTCTTGGCATGCGAGATGAGGTCCAATATGCCATTCAGCGCCTACAAAATGTCATGAATCTGCGCTTAACTATCAGTGAAAAAATTGAGACCTCATTGTGTGATCTTGCACGGACTGGAGGCGTACAAGCTTGCAAAGCTGTTCGGAAGGCAGCTGATGCTACATTGGTTCCATGATCTGATAAAGCTCTTTCGCATCGGTGGCAAGGCTTTTGATACCAACTATCTCTTCATGGGCGACTATGTTGATCATGGATACTACTCTGTTGAGACTATGTCGTCGCTGGTTTCTTTGAAAGTGTGCTACAGGGATGGAATTACCATACTATGAGGAAACTGTGTTGCAGAAAGTTGAAAATGAAATAGGTTTGGAAAACGCTGAGAAAGAAGTAGGGTCCTGCAATGAGAATGGTGACATAATAAATGGTATCCGGAATGAAGTAGCAAGTTGCTGCCAAGGTAGCAGTGCTACTAATTACTGTCAGAACTCAACACTGGAGGAAAATGTTCAATGCGATGAGTTGGATATGAAGCTAACTAATAAGAACATTGAAGGTAGTGTGGAAAGTCATCCCACTCGCTCAAGCAAACACGCTTTATAATATGTGAGGGGCGGGATGGAACAGAGACTTCAAACGAAGATGTTTTGATATTCCCAGATATGATCAGATACAAGGGGTTGACACACATTGATGTTGATACCTTTGTGGAAGAGGTGATTGTCAAAGATACAGAATGGCTTTCAGGAAATCCTGAAATACTCACTGGATCAAATATCTTTGTGTGTTCACATACTAGTCGAGATCGAAGGTGTGGTGTTTGTGGAACTGCTCTTATCAAGAGATTAAAAGAAGATATAGAATCTCGAGGCCTTAAAGATCATGTAGCTGTGAGTCCATACTCTCACGGTGGTGGTCACAAATATGCTGGGAACCTTATAATATATGGTCCAAATGCTGATGGTGAAGTTACTGGTCACTAGTATGGCTATGTTACTCCAGATGATGTGCCAATTCTCCTAGATCAACACTTTTACAGATCTATTTAACTACCTTCCCCTGACAAAGATACTGCGAAGGAGTTGAAGTCTATACTTGATTTCTTGTAGTCTTCCTCCCAAGCATTTCATATTTTTCCCAAGGTAGAAGAGTTGATTCATAAAGAGAAAGAAAAGCAGGACAAGTTAATTCAGAAACATACTGTAGTAGTTGACAGCTACGATAAAGAAGATACCAAGTAAGGAGATTGACAGTCGCATAGCTTCTCATGAACAGAAGCTTATATCTTATGTCATCTTCACTTACCATTATATTGGCAATGCAAGGTTACAATTGGTCAATGTATTTCAGTTTGTTTTGTTTAGCATTATTTGTTGAAACTGTATTTGATAGGCCAAAGCTAGGTTGATTTCAAGAAAAATAAGGCGAGATACATCAAAAGAGTCAATCAAGGCTGAGAGCTGGAACCAGAAATATAAAGAGGCTTAAGACAGTAAAATTTGGCAACTAAGCTGTGTTTTGAAATTGCACAGCAGTTTCGTAGCGCGTTACGAAACTGCTATAGCTGCATAATCAAACTCAGTCGACTAATTTTGAGTAATCAAGGGGAAAGTTTTTTGAAAAGGAGCTTCAGTGAAGGATCATTTACAATATGCAAATCATTCAACAGTGACAAAACAAGCGGAGCAAAGATAGATGAAATCTAAGTTTCTTGTTATGCAAATGACTATAGCCGACATTGTACTTGACATTTCAATCAGCGTTAAAGAAGTTTTTGTCATCACACATATACATGGGAAAGGCTTAGAATGCATGAAGGGCGTAGCACTCCAATAGATTTTTGACTAATTCAAGAAGATGAACATGGTTAATTACTTCCGAATATCTTTGAGGAAACCAAAAGCATAAAAACAGGGGCAGTTTCATATTTCTCAGCAGCAGTGAAGAGATAAGACAGTAAGGGCCAACAAAGAGCTTTAAACATCCATCAAGGCTAAAGCTGAAGGAAACCACTTGTCAGAGAATGAATCTTGATTGTAATAAATTCTATTTTCAGCATGATGTAGAGATAGAATCCTAATTGTCTTAGGTCTCTTAAACCGCTAGTTAGCAGTCAGTTGTATTTATTAGTTAGTTTTAAAGGTTAATAGGTGTCATCATAGCAAGCAGAATTTGGGTTCCCCTCATGTTGGAGGAGGAATCTCAAGAATTCTATATATAGGAGAGAGAGCAAGGTACTATGGGTTGGAAATTTATTGAAAAAAGCTCTGATATTGGCTTTATGAAAAGACTCTGTTTTAGTAATACAAGATTGGCTTTGCTTCTCAGGACTCAGGAGGGATTCGATGTTCAGAATGTGTTGTATTGTTCTTTTCCCAATATTTGTAGTGGTATGAATGTGTAATCACTTAGAACCCACTCATGGTGCTCTAATTTCCTGTATACATTCATAGACTATGTGGTCCTATATGTTTCTGGTATGTTCTAAATGTGTTGAATCATGAATGCCCTGACTTCTATGTAAGGTTGATACCATTTTTATACAGAAATGATGTTGACTCCATAAGCCCAATGGATAGTTTCTAATTGTGTTTCCACCACTCATATTTTTACATTCATTTTACAAGAGTTAGCCATCTTAATCATAATAAAAAACATTAATCCTTTGAGAGCCCTCTCTGGTTGGGGAGGCTAAGCCTCACCCTAAAGTAGGTTTGAAATAGTTACTTGAGGTCTTCCCGGTTTGTAGCCTTCCAGGGTCATATTTTGAGATAACAGGACTCATGTTGCTCCCATATCTCACGAAAAATGTTGTTTAGGGCCTCAAAACGGCTCTGGAAGTTTAGGACCCGAAAAACTACTAAAAATAGTAAATTGTGCTACAATTAAGGAAACTAAAAAGCTGAAAGAGACAGTTGTGGGGGTCCAAGTGGGATAGGAGGGTGGCCACCAACATCCACTTGGATCATTTGAGGAGTTACATATACCGTTGGAAAGATTATTGCGAGCACTATCCAATGGAGAGGGTCCAATTTAGCTTTAAGAGCTTCTGTGCGTTGAAAGATGGCTGCAAAATTCTCTACTCTTTGCACTTTGGGTAGCTTGAAATTACTTTTTGCAATGAGTGACAACACCTATTATGCCAAACGAAAAGCTCAATAGGCTGACAATATTGGATATGATCGAGAGGTAAGTGTAGAAATATACCTCATAATTTCACTAATCATGAAATGATTCACCTATGGTTAATGTAAATCTCAAAGTAGGGTGTAACATAACTACTTATATGTGGCAAAGATATTTAGCAATTCAAGGAGGATAATTCTTTGTATCTTTTCCTCACGGGAGGAAGTTTTGTATGGTAAATATTAAGTATCGTGTATGCCACTTTATTTTCATACAATCACATATAGGAGGATACTTTTTATAGCAAATATTAAGTACCATATAGTAATCTTACTTTGACATTTTATCTATTAAATGTTACTTCTTTTGAATCGAAATGATAAAATGTAAAGATAATGAACTAATCATAGACTTACTATAAAATTATTAATATTTACCTATTTCTTACTACCTTCCAAACCTCATTTCCTCAACTTATTAAAAGTTCCCTTGATGTGTTCCACACCTTTTTAAGAGTTCCTTTGATGTGATTTTTCCTTTGTTGAGTTTTTTCGAATTCTCAATACCATGTGTACATGATACAGTGTTTGTCAACCACCACCTAAAATTTCTTTTATCGCCTTTGCAACAATTTCTATGATGTTTAACTAATTTTTTGATTGTGTTTGATTTCTAGATACCCAAAAAGTCATAGGAAATAAATTTCAGTTAAATTTGTGTGATAACAATATTACGATTTGTTACCCAAAATGGGGTATCTATCATGACCTTCCCACACAATGCTACCATCAGTCAGTCACCAGTGAGAGTTCCCCCTTGAGATGCTTGAGAAAGTGGTGTGGAAATTGTGTGATTCCATAACATGCAAATGCTTTGGTACATAAGTGGGAAATTTCAAATCATTATGGACTTAACTATTGCTTCCATCCACCTTGGAGCATGATTTTGAATTTTCTTTTAAACTCATTTAGTCACTATTGCTATGGCCATGAAAGGAAGAATTCATGGTTATAAAAATTTTGGTCTCTCACCTTGTTGATAAAGTGCCTCACCCCTCTCTATCATTTGGTTTTTATAGTCAGCTTCAATTTTTCTATCAGTTTATGTACTCTTAATCTAAGATTTGTTAGTGGCCTAGAGTTAGAGATTCTCTACCCTAGGATGTTATATCTCCTTCCCTAGTGTTGTAGCTGTTGCAACAACCCCTCCAAACTTTCTGACCCTTTGAAATTTGGGTGCCCCTTTACAATCCTTGTAGTTGTCACTTGTTCTCGGGACCTTTTCAGGAACCTTGAACCTTCTTCATCCTGTGAATCAAAACAAACCTTGTAAGCTAAAAAAACATGACCCTCTCACCTAACCAAATTAATTATCAAGTCAAGTCACTAGGTCACAGTGAAAAGTTTGTGACTTTTCTTCCCTCATGTGACCTTGTGACTGTGCGACCTCTCTAGGTTGCAAGGTTGCATAGTCGCAAGTTTCATATCCATGCATTGTGCGACCGATGTGAGTTCACGACCCTTGTGGTCGCAAGATCACAAGGTTGAAAAGGTTTGGAGACCAAAAAAGTGTGACCTATGAAACCCCACGACTTTGTGAACCCTTGAGGTTGCGAGGTCTCAAGGGTTGCAAACACATGAAATCATACTTGTGCGACCCCTGCAAACCCCACATATAAAACCAAACTTATAAATATTTGGCCTCGCCAGTCATTTGGGCAATTCAGCTTGGTCACACGAAAGACAAAGACGCTGGATGACTTGGAGGAGGTGCGCAACCATGTCAGGTAGGTGACTCTTCCCCTCCCCTGCTAATCATTTCCTTTTGTCATTTGTCTCCCTCTTCCACGCTGACCCTGCTCATTCTAGACTAGGGGTTTTTTGTCCAATTTTGGGTTCATTTTAAACCAGAAACCCTTAGCTCCAAATTAATTTGTTCCTTACTAACCCCTATGAGCATTTTCTTTAGCCATCCTCATCCCTAACTTTCTTATATGTGCACATCTTCCATATATGTACGTTGTTTATCTATCTGCATCGTATATGCACAAATTCCATATACATAAATTGTGCATATACAGAAATTGTGCATATACGGAAAATATGCATGATAGCGAAGGTAACCATCTCCTTCACATAACTTTCCCCACTGCTTCCACCTCCACTAGTTAGTGATATTTCCCATGGAAGAATTTTTCAAGAATCGTATACAACATATTTTTGCTGCAGCATCGTATATGGAAAGGTAAGATCAATGACTGAGATGAGCAGAGGGGGTAGGAGAGTACTGGTTTCTTAATCCCGGCCGAAGTCCCGCACTCCATCACAACTATTGATCTCATAGTCAAATTTTGGAATCACAGTGAACTACGGGGTTAGGACTGCTAATTGACGGTCATGATTTTATTGCTAATCACATTTCGCAGAAGTCAAGGGCTGAAGGGTGTGGAAAGCAGAACTGTAATTCAACTGTGTATCCATTTTCTTCCACAAGGTCTACCAAAAGTGTCCTGTAAAATTCCCATCCCTGTCCGACAGAATAGACCTAGGCAACCCATGTAACCTGACAATCTCTGTGAAAAACAAGTCGGCGACGTGAGTGGCATCACTGGATTTCCTGCAAGGGATGAAATGCGCCATTTTCAAGAATCCTTCCACTACCACCATCACCGAGTCATAACCTCTCCGTGTCTTAGGTAGACCTAAGATGAAGTTCAAGTTGACTGAATCCCACGGTCTGCCTGGAACAGATAATGGTGTGTACAGTCCCATGTTTTGACTGTGACCCTTCGCCAACTGGTACACTTTACATCTGGCCACAAATCGCTGCACATCACTCTGCATCTTTGGCCAAAAGTAGAAATGACTGAGCTACTCGAGTGTCTTGTCCATGCCAAAATCTCTGGCCAGACCTCCACTATGCTTCTCCCGAATAATATTCTCTCTCATCGAGCATTCAGGTATGCATAGTTGTCCTCCCATAAACAACAATTTCTCCTGTAGGTTGTAGTCCAACCATGGGTTGTTATCTCTCACCAAGGGATTCTGACATGCCTCGTAGGCCTCCTTAAAATTTGTATCAGTCTGGTATAAGTCTTTTAAGTGCTCAAAACCCAGCACTTGCACAATGCTTTCCTCCAGAAGTAGAGCTCTCCTACTTAGTGCATCCACCACCTTGTTGGCCTCCCCACTAATATGCTTAAATACAAAATTGAAGCTCTGCAAATAATCCACCCATTTGGTGTGTTTGTGGTTCAACTTGTGTTGTTGCATTACATACTGTAGTGCAAAATTATCTGAGAACAACACAAATTTGTTTCCCAACAAATAATGCCTCCAGTGTTTTAATGCCTGTATAACAGCATAGAACTCCTTATCATACGATGAATATTTCTGTCGACTTTCATTTAGCTTCTCATTCAAAAATGCTACAGGCTTATCTTCCAGGCTAAGTACAACTCTAATAGCAATACCGCTAGCATCACAGCGAACCTGAAAAATCTTCTTGAAATTCGGCAATCTCAGGATCGGCTTCTCAGTGATCTTTCTCTTTAACAACTGGAAACTTCTCTCCGCTGCATCCTTCCATCGAAAAGGTTGATTGGCCTTCTTAATGGTGTCCAACATAGGTACACAAATTTCGCTAAAATTCCTTATGAAATTCCAGTAAAAACTCCCTAGTCTATGAAAGCTACATACCTCGAATAAATTTGTTGGAGATGGTCAATTCACTATCGCCGCCACCTTCTTCGGATCCATCTTCAGTTCATTTTCTGCTATTACAAAGCCCAAAGAAATCAATTCCTTCTGCAGAAAGGTACATTTCTTCAAGTTTATTAGTAGTTTATTCTGCTGTAATTTTTCCAGCACCTTCCGTACATGTTGAAGGTGTTCTTCCCTTGTCCTTCTAAAAATTAGTATGTCGTCCAGGTATACGATCACAAATTTTCTGATGTACTCCTTCAACATCTCTTTCATCAACCTCATAAATGTACTGGGCGTGTTGCTCAGTCTGAATGGCATGACTATCCATTCGTACAGCCCCTCATTCGTCTTAAAGGCTGTCTTCCATTCATCCCCCTCTTGTATCCGAATCTAATGGTACCCGCTCTTCAATTCTATCTTAGAGAAATATGCTACTTTGCTTAAACAATCTATCATTTCATCCATCCATGGTAACGGAAACCTGTACCGGATGGTGATTTTGTTGATGGCCCTTGAGTCTATGCACATCCACCACTATCCTCCCTTCTTGGGGGTGAGAACCGTTGGGACTGCACAAGGGCTTAAACTTTCTCTTGTCAATCCCTTGTCTAACAATTCTTGCACCTGCTTTCTAATCTCTTCATTGTCCTTGGGACTCATTCGGTATGCCGCTTTGTTTGGAAAACTGGCTCTGGGTATGAAGTCGATATGATGACTTATGCTTCTTTTGGGGGGCTAATTTGTCTGGCAAGTCATCCACCACTATATCTGTAAACTCCTGCAACATCTGCTGATTTCTATAGGTAAATTTGATACCTTTCTTTGCAACTGCGTAACCCATCTCACTATCCTCTACTTGTTTCGGAAATTGCTTTCCACTAACCAACAATGATTTTGGTTCACTTGTCCCTGTTGTCCCTTCTTCTTTGATGGGAACAAGCGTATGTTTGATTCCATCCTTAACAAACTTGTAACAGTTCGTCAATCAATCGTGTACCACTTTCCTGTCGTACTGCCAAGGCCTGCCTAGCAGTATGTGACATAAATCCATTGGCATGATGTCACAAACGAATTTATCCTTATATCTACCTATTTGAAACTCCACCTCGCATTGTTCATCCACCAGCAACTGATGGCCTTTTTACAGTCATGAGACTCTGTAAGGGTTGGGATGTTTCAAGCACTTCAAGTCCAACTTTTCTACCATCTCTGTAGACACTAAGTTATCAGTACTACCGCTGTCAATAATTAACTTACAACACTTACCTCGTGACTTACAAACTGTTCTAAACAAAGCCTTCCGTTGTGTGTGTTCGGTGACCTCCTTGACTGGTTTTAACAATACCTTGTGTAGGACCAGGGCTTCCCCTGTCTCTAGAGCATTTTCTACTTCTTGGGGAGGTGCCGCTGCTTCTTCTGGTTGTGCAACATATGCACCCCACTATCTAGCTTGTTCTTCCTCTAAACATTCAAATGATCTGTTTCCCCATTTATATGACACCTGTAACATTGCTAACCAGACCCTCTTCCTCGGCCATTTCCCCTGCCTCGCTGGGATGACCTACCGCCTCTTGCATTATCACCTTTGTCTGCTGATCCAGAAGCTTTGGAACTTCTACCTTCCTCATTATTACTAGCAGGCCGCCCTCTGCCATATGACTGGCCTCTACCCCGGCCGGCTCCTCGTCCTCTCCGGGCATTCTTCCTTCTAGTAATTTTCTCTTCAGCTTTCATCGCACTCTGATATGCTTCTTCAGTGTTCTTTGGAGATAAAATACTGATTTTGGTGGGCAGCAATGCTGCGAGTCTTGGGTGTGCCTCTGGTTGTTCTTTGCTATGAGTGTGTTTGCCTTTAATCCTTGGTTCGTTGACAATCGTGGTTCGTCCTATAGCTTCCTGGGTAAGTGACCTTTGTTGTGTTTTCGTTTTCCTTTTGTCGTGGGTTCAAAAAGCCGCCATATTTCAACTCATGCACTGGTATTGCTCATTCTGGTTGGCAACTCAATGTTTTATGTTTGTGGAAAAACCTGTGAACAGTTTATGAAACCAACGTTTTGGACTAGCTTGGTGAGTCCATCATCAGGGCAATGTGATTTGTATTTTGAGAAGAGAGCGAGAAAATATGGAGCTTTTAATAGTTATTCGAAAAGATATTTGAAGTCTCTTTTTTTTTTTTTTTTTTTTTTTTTAAGTCGGCCTAAATGATTTATACTTATTAAATTCATTTATATATATATATTTAATTATTTTAATTAATTAGTTTTAATATTTTAATAATATTATTATTAATATATTAATCTTTTCTTTCTTTTCTCTCTCTTTTTTTTTTTAAGGACAGGTATAATTAATGATTGATTATATTTAAATGTATTTATTTGATTTATTTATATTTATTTTATTTTACTTTCTTTATTTTATATTATTATTATTATTTTTTATTTTAAATTAATTAATTAATTCTAAATTTTTAAAGCATTATTTTATTTTATTATTATATATAGTTATTTATTTATTCATTTATTTTATATTATTTTTTATTTATTTATTTATTTATTATTATTATTATTATTATTTTGTTTTTGACTTATTAAATTATTATTAAAGCGGGGTTAGATAGATTTATTTATATTTATTATATTAATAGTTTGTATTCACTGCTTTTTTATTTTATTTAATAAGGGTTTCCAGGTGCTACTCAATTTTAGTCCATCATCTCTATTCATGTTGTTGGAGGATTCCTGAATTTCAATTGCCTCTTTCACCCTTCTTTTTAAATAATGGTCTTCCTTGTGAATTAATTTTGCTTGTTCCATACAAATATAGTATGAAGAAGAACATGCGTGGTCTGCCAGACCTGATTTATTTGACCTGTTTCTTGTAATATCATTAATGTGTTCTTTCAATCTTATGCCAAAGGATCTCCCTGTTTCACCTATATAAACTTTTCCGCATGAGCAAGGAATCGAGTATACTCCTTTGTGATTTTTTGGGTCTATTAAGTCCTTAGCAGAATCAAGCATGTTTTTTAGGGTGTTAGGGGGCGTAAAGGCAACCATGATGTTATGTTTGGTGAGAATTCTGGCAATTTTATCTATGGTTCCTTTAATATAGGGTAAGAAAATTCCAGGGTTTTCAAGAGTTTTTCTTTTTTGGTTATTGGTTATGGATTCTTTAATTATTTTTTGGATAATGTGTTTTTGATAACCATTGTTTATGAAGACCTTATGGACATGATTAAGTTCTTCCTCTAGATGTTCCAGGTCAGAGATTCTGTCAGTGTGAGTCTGTTTTCTAAAGACCTGGTGGCTTAGTTTGCCATTTTTCTTGGTAAGGAGGACATCTAGGAAGGGGAGTTGGCTGTCTTTTTCAATTTCAATGATGAATTTTATGTGTTTAGAGAGGCTGTTTATGTGAGATAAAAATTCATTAAGTTTATCTATACCATGGCTCCATTTAGCGAAAATGACATCTACATATCTTTTTCATTCTTCAAGGGTGAAGGGGAAAGTCCTAAGGGCCATTTGCTCAAAGTGTTCCATGTTCCTTGTTTCCAGGTTTAGCTCGATGGCTTTCTTTCATTCTCGGCTTAATACATAGGTAATTTGTCTTCCTCTGTTTCAATTTATGGGTCTTTTTCCACAGTCTCTGACCTGGTCTGCTCCTTCGTCTCCACAGTCAGTCGGCACTGTTGGTTGAATGCCGATCTTGGGTCTCACTGCAAACTCTCAGGTAAGACGAATGCAACTTTCATTGTTTTGTTTCCCTTTCCAGCTCTGTATTTCATTTCTGTTACAATTTATGCTCTAACACCTATGTATCATGATTTTGCAAGTGTTAAGGGTTTGCAGTTGGAGGGTTTGGCCATATATGTCTCGGTCTTGTCCAGTAGGCTCTGACTCTTCGAATTTCTTGTAGTGTTCGTTCTGGTCTTTAACTTATACCTTCGGTTTGTATGGGTTTGTCACCCACGTTGCTTGTTGAATGACTCACACTGTGAGCGATGCTCTACTACTTGGTATTCTGGGCTTCCACTATGTCTTGACTGCAATTTTCTGTTTATAGTTGCAATTTTTTGTCGAAACCCTCACCTAGGGTTTGCCGTTCAAGGGTTTAAGTGTCTATCCTGTGTATAAATATGTGGTTGAAACCCTCACCTAGGGTTTATCGTTCATGGTTTGAGTGTTCACAACTTAATTCTTACAGCACTGTTATGTAATTATTATAAGCTGGACTTTGCAATTTTTTTGAAAGGAAAATTCTTCAGGGAGATATGATAAGACTTATTTTGGTATACCTGAATAACGTTCACTATTTGTTTGCTCTGAATTCGTAGCCGAAACTGCTGTTATGCTTCTTCAGTTTGCTTGAGATATGATGTATAAATGTGCACGAACCCTGTAGTTATGTTGGCAATGTTATATGGCTGTCAATTTAATTGTATGGTGGAAACTTTCATCCAGCCTGTGGGTATTTGGCCTGTACCGAATTCTGGTTGTATCACTCCTAGTTTATTTTCGCTGTTTGTTTCAAACGAATTACAAACCCTTGTATTGTATTTGCTCTTCGGTCTCGCTATGAGAACCGGTTCTTTCTCTAGGGAAACAAAAGGAATTTATTTTCAAGAATCTGTGTAGAGTTAGTTGTATGCTCAGATAGTCATCAGTTGGAAAACATAATAAAGTACAGTAGACATACAGATGGACAGAACTTAATTTCTCTGTTCTTGCTATTATTTGAGTGCGAGAGGCACTGAACTGAACCCCTTACATGATTTGTGCTGTTACATTTATAGGTTCCTTGTTCCAGTTGATGAAACTATATAGTTGTTTTTCAGTTACAAACTTTTACAGTTACTTGGTTATTAGTCATTCGTTCTATCTTATGACAAGATTTTCCCTTAAGATACACTTGTCTTTTTCCTTTTAAAATAAAAGGACAATCATTAATCCATGACTTGTTAACAACAGACAAACAAATAACCCTAACTGATCAACTACCCTTAACTAATTTAGAAATTAAGACAAGAATAAAAGTTCTACTTACTATTCTGTTAACTAACATAAAGACAACTAAAAGTAAACTCAAC
This sequence comes from Pinus taeda, assembly GCA_000404065.3. NCBI lineage: Eukaryota > Viridiplantae > Streptophyta > Pinopsida > Pinales > Pinaceae > Pinus > Pinus taeda. The sequence continues at coordinate 21,305 of APFE030091692.1, forward strand.
TCTTTGACCTAGCAGAGACCAACACCCGGTCATGGTGCCTAAGTTGGATGCTCCTGCATCATAGCACTTATGTGCATATGGAGAGGACCTAAATCTTTTGTATGGAGTGATATATTAACAATAGGTGAACCAAAAAAGGATTTGAAATTGACCAGAATCCATTAGCTTTGCATATTTTGTATTTGCTTACCAGGTGACTGTATTGTTATAATGGTTGCTCAAGAATGCCTTGAAAAGATAACAAAGATGCATATTACAAGACAAAAGAAAATGGGATGGGCATATGATAGTAGAATAAAGACCAAAATATGATTAAGCCATAGACTATGAAAGCATATCAATAGAGATCCATGCGGACACGCCGAATAGAATGGATATCCCTAAAGTCACATAGTCATCTCGAGGAATAAATTCTTGGAAGTTTGTTGAAATTATAATTAAGAATACATCCAAGCTTTATAACACCATGATAACATAGAAGTCAGTGTAATGGTATAGAGATAATAAAAGAGAACTCCATGTATGCATAGTGATAGGTCAGACTGTCTAGTAATGAATGAGTTGACCAAAAGCCTATGAGATCGTATTAAATCATTTAAAATAGACGGGATGGTAAAACCATGTGAAATTTTCCATGTAAGATATCAGGATAGAGATATCAGATAGAATTTAAATTAACTTACGAGATTGCAAAATAAGGCTATGTTGAGGTTCCGAGATGGAAAGAGGTAAAAATGAAATATCGAGAAGAATTTTAAATTGATTTGTGATAATAGCTTGATATCTCGAGGTTACGAGATAAGAGGAAGATTCATAAAAGAATTCTTGTAAAGTATTTAAATAAGAGTTAAGAGAAAAAGGAAGCCCGAGATTATTATTAAAATGCCCAAATGTTGGACTTCACTGAAGCGATCAAAAGCAAGTACCCCCGAGGGGATTCCAATGATGGACATTATGAAAAGAAGCCACCAGGCTGGGAGGTCAGTGAGCACCATAAGAGCTAGGGTAGGGGACGATCGGAATTATGGCTAGTATATGGGTCGAAAATGTTGACTCAAGAATTTACAGAAGTAAATACACTGAGCCAAACTGGTAAGAGTAATTATGTTAGAATTCCAATCCATTGTTGACACCCTTGTTGATAAACCTGAGACTCACAGAGGCCAAATACAATGCATGAGATTTGTTATTGGAATCAGCTATCGTAGGTTGATGATGTTGGGAGGCATGCATACATTCCCATTTTCCAGAGCAACAACCTATCATGTGATACATAAACCCAGAATCCCAATATCCCAATGGCAACGCTAAAATGAGTTTCTCACCAACAGAAGCAACGATAACCAGAACCACCGCAATCACCATCGGCACCAACCTCGTCCAGAAGCTTATGCTGAGCAAAGAAACTAGGCCTTCCCATCTTCCAGAGCAACAGCCTGTCATGTGATACATAAACCCAGAATCCCAATATCCCAATGGCAATGCTAAAATGAGTTTTCTCCCCAGCAGAGGCAATGATAGCCAGAATCACCGCAATCGCGATTAGCACCAAACTCATTCGTAAGCTCATGCTGAGCAAAGAAACTATAACCGACCAAAGCTTCTTTCAATTACAACAAAATATGGCAGCACGGGTTCTGAGATTCAAAATTCCAATTTGGAGCGCCATTATACAATTCAAAATTTTGTGGCAATTAATATCAGATGGTAGATAGCATATGATACACGACATGCCATGATACACATGGCACTCATTTCAATGCGCGTCAATACAAACAAAGACATGGATGATGGCATCATGCATATCTCCATCACTATGGAATCAGAATCTATTAGCCGGAGAACGGAGGGGATGTCAGAACCCGTGTCCCAATACTATCCTTAGAATCTCTTAAGAGAGCATTAATGTTTCTATAAAGGTGGAAATAGCTCTCGCCTTTCCATACTATGGTGAACATTAATCACAATGTAATCATGTTTTTCGTTGAAATAGAGTTTGATAATGACATCTTCCAAAGAAATTACCAAAATTAATATAGCCCTTATATATAAGGTGAGAAAAACTCCGCCAATTAAATAATTATTTAAAAATTATAGAGTTGCTAAAACAACAACAAGCTCTTTGTTCCAAGATTAATTAATTGGTGAATGGATTTGAGAGATGTATTCGTCTTTTTAACCCACAATAAAATTGATAAAATAATAAATTTAGTGAAATATATATATATATAAAAATATAATATATATATATAAATAAAAAAACTTATATAATTAAATTAAATTGAATTATGTATATTTTGTTAAATTAGTAATATAATAAAAGAATGTGTTTATTTAGTTTTGGATAAATATTTTTTTCCTGAAAAACCCCTGGGAGCCATTGATTGTGCAGAAACTAGCTATCAAACTTGGGATTCCAATGAATTGCTGCCGGATTTTGACTAGAAAAATCCGCCGGAAAAACTTTCAAAAAGTCGCGTTATAGACTACTGCTTAAAAATATATATAAAATAAAAGAATATATTATTAGATTTTCATTAATATTACAAAAAACTTATGAAATTTGTAAATAAGATGTTTACATGTTAGAGAAACTACATTTTGATTATACTATAAATATTTTTTATTAATTAATTATGCTAATAAGCTTGTTTATTTTAGAATAGTTTTTTTATAATTTTAATTTAATTATCAATAATTAATAGGTGTATGGTATAGATTTAATTTCCATGGAATATGCCCAAAAATGATTATTAGGTGGATGATAGAGATTTAACTTCCACAGAATATGCTGAAATATTTATAATAGTAATCACACATCAAAGGTTAAGATTTATCTAAGAGTTAGTTATGATATTTTAATTAATTTGTCTCAAATTAATTAATTAAAAAATGTCATATTAACACGTCATATTGAGCATGTAGTCTGATAACCCATGGCATTGTTAAGAATCTCCATGGTTAAGAATATTGTTATATGTTTTTCAAAATATATGTATATATTGAAGTCATATTAATTCCTTTAATAATAATAATAATAATTTAAAATAAAGTTATAATTTAGCTTATTTTTTTTTTATTTTGGACAATGTGAGATGTGTAATGGAGTAAATGTTTTGACATTTATCATGTCTACTAACCAAGTAAGAGTCATGGTTTATGTGTATTGTTGTTGTGTAGGATTTTTATCATTATTTCTCCCATTTTGTTTTTATTTATAATAAGTAATTTCAAGTTAAAAGCAATGATGATCATTAAGATGGTTTTTGGCAATAATCACATCGTACATGCAAATTATTAGATTTTCTAAAAAAAGAGAGAGAAATATTGCAAATGAAATGCAGAGAGATGTGATGAAAAAAACACTTTATGTGAGATGGTGTGCAAATGTGAACATTAACAAAAAAAAACTACTTCATTTTTAAAGATGAAAAATGTGTACATGTGAATAGAAATATTAATATTGTATAATTATTATAATACAAATAATTATTGAATTTAAGCTTCTGTGATCCATATCAGTTTTTGAGAGAGTTTAACGTGGAAAAACACCAACAAGTGTTGGTTTCAATTGTTCAGGAAAGTTGAGACCAGATCATGGCTACAGGTATAAATAGAGAGAGTAGTTACATTTTGACCAGGAAATAGCTAACATTGAGTCATGGCTACCAATATAAATAGAGAAAAAATGGACTACATTAGACTGGCGTAACTGAGGACAGGACCAAGAGATATGGAAGAGAACATATAATTAGTTAATTAAATAATTAGATAGATAGTTTTATTTCTATTTACGATTAAATGTAAATTGCTTGCAATTAGCCAAATTAACCAATAGAATTTTTTAATCATCAAAAACTAGAAAGACATATAATAATATTATTATATTAAATACTAAGAATAAATGACTAATAACTATATAGGTCTTATTAATTAGTTAGTTTTCATAATATAATTTAAAATTTATTATTAAACGAAGTAATTTCTATTTAGAATATAAATAAAAGTTAATAGAAAAATTATATCTATTTTCAATTAGTTAGTTAATACAATTTATAATTTTATTTATTTTAATCAAAGATTAACCAGATTAATTGATATAAAACCTTATAATCCTATTATCTAAGTCTGATGAAGAACAGATTTTATCCATTTATATGATTAAGAGGTAAAAATTAAAACATAAATTATTAAATGAAAAAACCCAAAGGAAAAAAAAAAACTAGAAAACAATCCAGAGTTATATGAAATTTGGTATTTATAAATTCCAAAAATCTTATGAAACAAAAAAGCTTATCAACATTATAAAATTAAACAATTCAAATATGAAAAACAATGTGTTTTAACAATTTAATTTTATTAAAATTATGATAATTTTGAAATACTTTTATGGATAATTTTGAGATACTTTTTTACTGTTAAAACATAAATTAAAAATAAGTTTAATTTTTTTTTTTTTCATAAGTTCTTATTGCTCTCATCCTAACATATTTTATACAATAATTTATTTCTTTAACTATAATAATTTTAAAAATTTCTAATCAAAATCCATTTATATAATAGTTTTATTTATTTAAAATTTAAAATTTAAAAAATTACCAAAAATTCAAATAAGGGAAAAAAAAAAATGAATTAACCTTTTCATTTCAATGGATGCATTCGATTTGAATTAAACTTTTCTGGACGGATTTAAAGCTTATGACAAACAGACGTCAATGAATTCTATAATTTCCGCTAATATATGTCAAGTAAAGAATCCCTGAAAATTTTCCCAGAGTGCTTTCTACTGAATGCTGTTGAAATAATGACCGAATGAATTTTTTGCAGCGCGTTTTTGACCGAATGCCATGGAGGAACATTTCTTAAGTTCCCAACTTTTAACCCTCGCCTCTGTGTTTTAATCCAAAGAAACAGTGAAAAATGAAAAAAAAAACAAGATTCAATTCAAGCGCAATATATTACTCTCTTTTTTGAAATAGTGCGCGTTGATCCTCCAGAGAGGGGAAATCCGAGAGATGTGAGAGAGAGGGGAAATTATACTGAGACTGATTATTCAGATGGGGCATTGAAACATTTATCTTCATTGCATGTACTGAGACTGTCTCCTTCGTTTTGATGTTTCAAAGTCATGTGATCTTCAGCCTTAGCATGGGAGGAAGAAGAAGATCGGCAAGGGGTCTGTGGAGGTATTGTCAGAGATGACGTCTCACTTCCACTAGATTGACTGCATTTTTGTCGGTTGAAGGGTTGCTGAGGATGCTGACCATAGAGTCTAGAACTAGAATGGAATGACCTATTATTGCTCTGCGTTGGTAAATTTAATTGGGGATTTTGCAGATACATATCAAATGATGGCGCCTTTGAAGTAGCAGAAGCTGAAGCAGCCTTCAATCGACCCCTGAAAGTTCCCTAAAGAAAATGTTAAAATAGCCATTAAACTGTTTTAAAAGCTTCTCAGAATTTGATTAACTTGTCTACAGTATAGGGTCCAATGAACCAGGTAAGTAAAGGAAGATCATAGACCTGTCTATTCGCTTTTTCAAAAATCTCTGTACACGTGCCTTCCTCAACTTTGAAAGCTCTGCAAAAATCAAGAAACCTCATGGCGTTTTCCTCACGCCTCTAAAATGTATTTCCTTCATAGTTGCTGAAGACGCCTAGTCTTCACAGCCACCTCTTCCGATCTTATCTTCATTCCCACTCTAAAATGTATTTCCTTCATAGTTGCTGAAGATGCCTCGTCTTCACAGCCGCCTCTTCCGATCTTATCTTCATTCCCACTCTAGCCCTCTAGCCATCTGTATTGTGTCTACTGCCATGGTGCTCGGAGATCTGTCTCCCTTCAAATAAACAAAAGTGGAACTTAACCCAATCGATTAGGGCAACATAATATGGCAGCGCGGGTTCTGAAATTCAAAATTCCAATTTGGAGCGCCATTATACAATTCAAAATTTGGTGAAACCACTGGTTTAAAGATAGAAACTTGAATATTGAGCGGCTTTACAAGTTCGAACTTGAATATTGAGCACGTTTTCAAATTCATATAACATGACATTAATGGTTACAATATTGATACGTATTTCACTTGATACACCATTTTGTATGTATCAGCAATCGAGCTCCTGTATTTTATTTCGTATGATAACATTCCATGGCAATTAATATCAGATGGTATGGGAAATGGATAGCATACGACATGCCATGATACACATGCCGCTAGTTTCAATGGGCATCATTACAAACAACGAGATGGATGATCACATTATGCATATGTCCATCATTATTAACCAGAAAGTGTTGCCTGAAAATTAAATAGATGTCAGAGTGTTAGTCCTTGTGGTCCATAGGGGTTGTATTAATGGAACTATAGAGGTGGAAATAGCTCTTACCATAAAACTTATTGGAGAGGGGCTTGCATGGGTGTCACATCACCCATTTCTTCACACCTAGAACTTACTCCATTATGAAATGCATCCAAAATAAAACCCTATGCTGGAGAAAGGGAGATGAGGTAACCATGATATAATAAATATTTATTTTTAATTTAGTTTATTTTTTTATTGTTATATTATATTTAATATTTATAATGAAATTTTTTAATATTATCTATATCTATATATATATTATATATTATTATTATTATATATATATATTATATAGTATATATATAATATATATTTACTATTATATATAGTTTTGAATTTGATGCTTTTTTAATTAATTATTAATTAAATAAATAATTAATTAAAATAAAAAATAATATTATTTACAAATTTATTAAATAAACTACCTAATTTATTTAATTAATCTAGATTAGTTAAATGAGATAATTGAATAATAACATTTAAAAACTAATTATCCTAGTTAATTAAAATTAAATAGTCAAATTAATTGAATAATAATTTAAAAAATAAAGTAGAATACATTTTAAAGCCTACGCAATGAAAATCACTCAAACTTTGAAGAGGTGCCATTTTCAAACTGTAGGTCCAAATTCAATGAAATTAGAGTTGTTAGGAAGTTGGCAAGAAATCAAACACAATGACGTGAATAGTGAAAAACCTAGAAAAGTAAAAATATCACAAAATTACAAAAAAAAGCATGAAAGGGGTGATATGACCAAAATTTACATGGAGGGTCCCCATATATTTTGTAATTTGTTTTATGGGGGTTGTTGTTTTTCCACAACAATGGCGACACTCAAGGAAGAAGAAGTTGATGAGCTTCATCATTTGGTAATTATATGGGCCTTAATTCACCTCCTAGCTTAGCCAAACCAACTATTCTCATAACTTATTGCATACTTTTGATTATATTTTGTTTATGATATGAGTTAGAGTTGATATTTTTCTATGTGATCTAATGTGCATTTAATGCAGGATTAAAGGATAAAAGCAATGAATTTTGACAAAGACCTTGGTCAAAACTTGAATGGGACAAGGGAGAGGAATTATAGGAGGTAAAGCCTCCTCATTTACTACCCATCCATTCGAATATTCCTCCACTAGCTCGGAGTGCAAACAGCCAAATCATGAGGACTAGAGGGCAATCGAGCAAGTGAAAGACAAAGCACTAGTTTATCCTTAGTTTGGGAGCCGAGCCTCCGTAATTTTAAGGAAGTCGTTGGAGACTTTAGATGTATAAGTAGAGAGGCCTAGACCTCAGTAGGATTCATATTTTTGATTATAAAACTCTGCTCTATTTTCAAGTTGCAAGACTTGTGGCAGTTTTTGATGTAACCCATTGTTTTGATAATAAGAATGAGTTTTGTTTTGAGCCAACACTGAGTTAGCTCAGAGGGATGAATTTCTTGGGTTAGGGCCCAACCCTAGTAGCCAAGGCTCCTCTTTATTGTACATGTATGTTATCATAGATTCATAGTTTGATTGTTCATTTGTTTAAATAACTGCATTTCCATTACATCAATGTAGATTAGATTGGTTGTATGTTAGTTTGCTTCCATTTGTGCCTTCTTTCAATTAGCAGGTTAGCAAGGAGAAAAGGATCACCACAATGTTGTTAGAAGGTGCCTCGGCCTCACTTCCTCCCTCTGGGACCATGACTTGAGGAAGAAACCCTTCAGTAGCCCCAAAAACACAGATTTCTAGTTCTTGCTTGAGATTTGGAGTTTGTTGTCATGATTCAACATTTGGTTCATTTCATTGTCATATTTTTCCATTACTCTATTTTTGCAATAAGTTCTCACTCATGTTCTCATTTCCTTCAACATTTTCCTCATGCATAATATGGGCAATTGATTCAGACTTTTCTAGTTTATGAAGATGTATCTTGTTGCCTAGTTCTTGAAAGACACACATGTTTTAAGCATTGCAGATACTTCAGGAGGAGGTCCAGACTTCATCACCAACATCCATCTTCCACCTCATCAACCTTAACCATCTCTTTGTTCCACCATCACCCTCACTAGTTTTTTGTCCTTTTTCATTGAAATCCCCCTAGACACATTGAGTGAATCTAGCCATCTCTTCTCTTGGATATTGAATCTTGAGTGTTCCTAGACCTTCTAACACCCTATCCCACTCATCACACATATTTTTCTAGCTTCCCAACACCTCCAACACCTCCAACACCTCACAATTAGCTCTCGGCTGTATCCTGTAGGTTTCTTGTAATTCCTACAGGATCATCCTGTAGGTTTCTAGTACATCCTATAGGTTTTCCTGAAATGGCTTGTTTTGAGGCCAACTTAATGGGGAACCTATAGGAAGTCACAAGAAATCTCCTAGGGCCCTTCCACACCATCCAATCACTCCATAAACCTTCTAGCCATCCTTAACCACCTTCCATCCACTTGTCACATCCACAAGAACAATTAAATTGCATGCTTTATTTTACCAAAAAAACAAAAAAAAGTGAAAACATATTTAATTTAGTTTTCTTGCTCACACATTAGTATGGTTTGATGCTCTTTACTTCTGTAACTTAGATAGCAACATTAGGTTAGTGTTGATTTATAAATTCTTCTTAGCATAACTGTTTAAATGGTTAATTAAGATATGGTGTGATTTAGCATTACATGTTGTTTTCCTCATTACTGCAGTAGAGTAGCTCTCTTAGAATAGATTTTCTCTTCTTCCATCAAAGAATTAAGCTTCTTATGACTCTATAAAAGTCTGGCTTGGAACCCCTGGGGTCTCTCGCCGGATGAGCAGTGACAACAGGCATGACCTTCACTTTTACTTGTGCATATAGCAGTGTCACCTCCAAGTTTGTATGAACCCTGGGTTGATGAGTAAAGCTGGTAGCCCAGGAGTTGTAGCATCCTTGCTGCAATATTGGTGCTTATCAATTTTTGGTGCCGTTTTCAGGGAGGTGTCTGAGTAGAATGTGATTACTGCTTTATTTTCTTCTACTTCTTGTCTTCAATTTTCTTCCATTAGTTTATTTCTACAAAAGTAATCTAGTAGCTTCCTTTATTTCATCTTTCATTATCTGCTTTCCTTTCTATTCTGTAAGTATAATTTCAATTTAGCAAGTAGCTTCTTCATTATGTCAGTGATTTTTCATTCAATCAGTAATTTCATTTCTGCAAAGTACTTTCTAGCTTAAAAAAATCTTACAAAAACCAACCCAAAAACATTTCCTTTCATGGGAAATTCTTGTCAAATACCCCCACTACATCCAACATCCAACCTTCTCTCTTCTTCAGTGGCTATGAACTGGAGGAACCTTTAAGTGAGCAACTTGACATATTTGAAGAACCTACAGGGGAAGAAGAAGAAGAAGAACCCATTCATACTGAACCAATGACTGAAAACCAAAATGATTGAGGGAATAGAGAGAGAGTTGAGGGTGCTTTCCCCATCAGGGAAAGAAACAAGGACACTGAGATGAAGAATATAAGCTCCTCTGCCCTAACTCATTTCCATGGTTTGACCACAGAGGACCCTGAAACTTTCCTATTTGAGTTTGGTATTATATGCTGAATCTATGACTATAAAGATGATGAGAAAAAATTAAACCTGTCTCCATCCACCCTCAAGGATGCAGCATTGCACTGGTTCAAGGGTTTACCTGGAGATATCATCACAACTTGGGCTCAGATGCAACAAGATTTTAACAACAAATATTGGGACTACTATAGGTCAAAGGATACTAAAGAAGAGATTTTCAGGAGACCACGGGCTAGGATGAATCCTTAGAAGACTATGAAGAAAGATTCCATCTCATTTACAAAAGGCTCAGGTGCACACTTGATCCCGAGTCACTAAAGCTAGTCCTGCTCAGAGGAGTAAGGGAAGATGTTCTAGATAGCTTACATTTGTTAGCAGGAGGAGATATTTACCAATTACCCTATGAGGATATCAAGACTATCTTTAGAAACCATTCTAGGGCAGCCAAGAAAAAGGGTAGGGGTAGTCAACCTATGGCCAATACATCATCTTCCAACTCATCCATCAAGGGTGAAATTGGAAATATGCTGGAAGATTTCAAAAGTGAGATGCTGCAAACCCTTTCCTTGCAATTAGAAACCATGAACATCAAAAGGAAGCAAGAGGAATTAGAGAGAGCCTTGGCCATCTTTTGCCCTAGATGCACCAGGAGGCATCTTAGGAATGAATGTCCATTGAACTGTATTGAGATTTGCTCGGTCTGTGAAGAAAACTACTCCACAGATAAGTGCCCTTCTTTACTCGGACTCAAAGCAGTATATCAAAGAGCTGAAGGGGTCACTGAGAAGCTTTGCTACATCAACCAAAGGAGATATCCTGGGCCTAGACCATATCAGCAGGGCATGTAAGGGTCATCCCATGCATATTACAACCCCAACCAAACCACAACTATACCTTCATGGGGATCCCCTTCTCATCCTTCCTGGTCTACACCCCCTCCTTAGTCCTATGCATCTTAGTATCATTCCTAGCCAGCCAGCTAATCATTTCAACCTTATGCTCCACCACAACCTCAGTGGAATACACCACTCCAGGGGTGGAGGCCCCAATACAACAATGCTCCATCTCTATTGCATCCACCACCTGCCCAACCACAACTCCTAAACTCTACTCCACCCAAGCAACCCCAAATGCCTGCCTAGCCAAATCCGAACCCGAATAATAGGCACGCTCAACAAGTATATAGTGGAGAGATGTCATATCCAACTTATGCTATAGAAATCCAGGAGATCAACCTAAGATCTGGGAGAATTCTCCCAGATAACCAACCTCCCCCTCCACATAGGGAGGTTGATGAAGAAAGAGAGGAAAGCAACCTTAAATTAAATACACCCTTTCCCGAGAGATTAGCCCAACCACTCCAGCCTACCCCAGTAGAAACTGAACTTCTGGGAGAATTGAAAAATATATGTGTAAAGATACCCCTTCTCCAAGCAATAAAAGATGTTCCTATTTATGATAAGTTGATTAAGGAGAAGTTCTTCAAGCATCCATGGATGCGAAAAAGGGATGCCCCTACCATTAATGTCATTGGGTAGCTACCCGACTTAATGGTGGGGCAGGTAATATGTCCGAAATATTTGGACCCTGGAAGCCCTGTAGTAGATGTGCACATCAATGGCACCATCGTCCCACACACTCTGATCGATCTTAGGGCTGCCATTAATGTGATGACCAAGGACACCATGCTCAAAAGCTCAACCTTTAAGGGCTATGAAGGAAGACCACAACAGTTTCACAACTTGCAGACCATTCCACAGTCACCCCTGAGGGAATTGTGGTGGATGTGATGGTCTCCATTGACTCCTGGGAGTACCCTACAGATTTCCTAGTTCTCTAGCCTAAGGCTAAACTTACTGGTTATCCTCTCATCCTTGGGAGGCCATGGTTGGCCACAACCGATGCTTACATTAGCTATAGAGCTAGGAATGTGACCATCAAGAACATGCATATGTCCAAACAATTAGTCCTATACCCTCCTACTCAACCTTCTCTAGAGCATGATTTACCTTTATGGTTGGAGGAGGAGGAAGAAGATGAGGTTTATTCCACCAAACTTTATGCTTTGGAAGCAACAATAGGAGGAGGACAACAAGATGAGGATGACTTAATTGAACACCTGCTTCAAAGTCCAACTCCTGTTTCGTTACCATTAGAAGAAGAAGTAAGGGAAACCTAGAACAATAATCCAATTGACTTATGCTTAGCCGATTCCAACCCACTCTGTGTCAAAACCATAGAATTTGGCCCAGAGAAAACCTTGAAAATTAATCCATCTCTTTCTGCTCTTGAAGAGGAAAACCTATGCAACATGCTGAGAGAAAACCTAGAAGCCTTTGCTTGGAGTTACAAGGAAATGAAGGGAGTACACCCCTCAGTGTGTACTCACCACATATACATCAAAGAAGGTTTCAAGCTAGTTCGGCAACCAAAAAGGAGGATGAATCCAAGTTTTAAAGATATAGTCAAAGAAGAACTGCAAAAACTGATAGATGCAGGATTCATTTACCCTATCTTCGACAATGGGTGGTCTCTCCTTTAGTGTTAGTTCCCAAGGAAAATGGTAAGTGGAGGATTTGTGTCGATTACAGGGAGTTGAACAAAGCCACAAAGAAGGATCATTTTCCCCTACCCTTCGTCGACCAAGTGCTAGACGGCCTGGCAGGGAAAAAGTTTTTTTTTTCTTTCCTAGATGGATTCAGTGGGTACAACCAAATCAAAATATGCCCAAAAGACCAAGATAAGACCACATTCACTTGTCCTTGGGGTACTTTTGCCTACAGGGTCCTTCCTTTTGGCCTATGCAATGCTCTTGCCACTTTCCAGAGAGCAGTCTTGAGTATTTTCGCCAAACTAGCACATGATGTGGTGGAAATTTATATGGATGATTTTACACCTTATGGCTGTGATTTTCAAGAAGCCCTAACTAACATAGGTAAAGTATAACACAAATGCATTGAAATGAACCTGTCTCTTAGTCTGAAAAAATTTGAATTCTTAATGACTGAAGGGACCGTGCTAGGTCATTCATTATCTCAACAAGGACTGCAGGTGGACCCAAATAAAATAGCAATCATCCAAAGAGTCCCACCTCCACAAAAGCAGAGAGATGTTAGGAGTTTCTTGGGGTTAGCTGGATACTACTGAAGGTTCATAAAGGACTTCAACAAGTTGGTCTCTCCTTTATTTGGGTTGTTGGCAAAAGATTATGAGTTTATATGGTCAAAAAGCTGTCAAGAGGCCTTAGACATTCTAAAGGGTAAGTTAACCACTGCACTAATTCTCTGAGGCCCAAACTGGGCCCTCCCTTTTCACATTCATGTTGATGCCTCACACAAAGCCATAGGAGCAGACTTAGGTCAGGTAGAGGAGAAACTTTCCTATGCCATCTATTTTATCAGTAAGAACTTGTCAAAGGCTGAGCTAAATTATACAGTGACCGAAAAAGAACTCCTGGCTATTGTGCATTCATTAAACAAATTTAGGCATTACATTACAGGCTATCAAACATTTGTGCATACTGACCATGCTGTAATCAAATATTTAATGGACAAACCAGATGTGAATGCTTGAATTATAAGGTGGTTTCTTTTATTACAATAGTTTGATCTAACCATCGTTGATAAGCTTAGTAAAGAAAATGATGTTGCAAAATTTTTATCTAGGGCGAATCTGCCTGTAGGTGAAGAAGGAATGGTGGATGACTAGTTACCAGACGAGCACTTGTTTTCCATTTCAGTTCTCTCTCCATGGTTTTCTAATATAGAAAACTATTTGGTATCAAAACAGTTCCCACCAAACTTGCCCTCGAAAGAAAAGAGTAAAATTATCAGGAAAGGCGCCCCCTTCACTTGGATTGGGGGCAATCTTTTCAAACTTGGCCCAGATCAAATCTTGAGGTGGTGTGTAAGGGAAGAGGAAGTTTTTGACATCCTTCTGACCTATCACGATGGGCCTTGCGGAGGTCACTTTGCAGCAAAGAGGACAACATTCCAAGTGTTACAAGCAAGCTATTATTGGCCCACTCTTCATCAGGATGTGAAAAATTACACTATTTAGTGTGATTAGTGCTAGAGGATGGGAAAGCCTATTCCAATAGATGAAATGCCCCTATAGCCTCAAGTGACTTTTGAGCCATTTGACAAGTGGGGCATGGACTTCATTGGGCCTATCAACCCTCATTCAACGCAAAAAAATTACATTATTGCGTGCACTGATTATTTGACTAAGTGGGCTGAAACCAAGGAAATTAAGGCAATAACATAAGAGAAGGTAGTTGAGTTCCTAAGGGAGGATGTATTCTACAAATTTGGGCACCCTAAGGAGCTAGTCACAGACCAAGGTAGCCAGTTTACATCCAACATGATTGATGAACTGCTCAGCCATCACAAAATCAAGCATAGGACCTCCACTCCTTGTCATCCACAAGCTAATGGGTAAGTGGATGTGACCAACAAGGCACTGGAGGGCATCTTAACCAAGGTAGTGAGTAGCAATAGGAAGGATTGGGCAGAGAGACTAGTTGAGGCCACCTGGGCCTATAATACCACATGGAAGACCACCACTAGATTTACATCCTATGAGATGGTCTATGGGAAAAAAGCTTTGCTATCCATTGAGTTTGAATATAACACATTGAAGATGGTAGCCGAACTAGATTTGGATCTCAGTAATGCATAGAAAGAAAGATTGTTCCAATTGAATGGCTTGGATGAATTTAGAATGTAGGCCCTCCTACATACAAAGATAGTTCAGCTTTAGAGGAAGATCTGACGTGATAAACATAGTAAGGAGAAGAAATTTCAAGAGGGTGATTGGGCATTGTATTATGATTCTAGGTATAAAGACTTCAAGGGAAAGCTAAGGACAAGATGGCATAGACCTTATGTTGTGGAGAGATGCCATGATAATGGTTCAGTGCAAATCAGAACTATAGATGAAGAAGCGATTCCATTGCTTGTCAATGGACACCGATTGAAAATGCACAAGAGGAATTTATCAAAGCAAGAGTTCATTGAGAATATCAATAAAACAATGATGATGGTAGAGCAAGTTCCAGCTCCTCCCTCATTAGGTCATTGAAAAAGAAAAAGAATAAGGACTCAGGTAATGTTTGCTGATAGTCAATTGGTAGAAACTTACCTCTCAGTTTTGCCACCATCCTATTCCAATTCGTAATTGGCTTTTTTCCAAGTCTTCTCCTTTCTGCCTATACTCCATCCCACCAAAGTGTTGCATGTCCTTTCAGTTTTGTGATAGAAAACTTTACCTTTTTCCCTTCATCTGTTTCTTCATAATCGAATAATTTCTCCATATCATTTGTCCAATCAATCAATTCCTCAGGGCTTAAGCTTCCTGTGTAGATTAAGACTTCTAGTATAGGCTTAGATGTTGATCTCAATACAGACTTAAAAAATATCATTTCAGGAGTTACCTCTATAGGTTATTCATCTTCTGCAGCTCCAACTTCAGGTTCACTGATATCTCCAGCATTTGCATCTCTTCCCATCTCCATTGCTTCCAATCTGGCTTGCATCTGTTGCACAACTTCTAACACTTCAGCATTTGCAACTGGTCATCCTTTTCTCCGACCACTACCTCTTCCTCCAACTCTGGAATCCGTGTTGGATTTCTTCTTCTACTCCTTGAGATCTTGCTCAATGTCAATAATCTACTCTGATACCACAAATGGTGGCCGAGGTGCAGGCATGATTGATAACCGCTCAAAACCCAAAACAATTTCCTCTAATTCCGGTGGAATTCCCTCTTCTTTATTAACTGGAGTATCAGTCATTTACCCCTAGATTAGACTCTTTCTTCATAAATGGAACTAACTCATTAAGAGCCACATTAACAGAAGGTTTCTTTTAAAAGGTCGGATGCATTATTTAACAAAGGTGCGATGAGATATTATCGCAATCGCACTTCGCAATACACAAGGGTTGGGTCCTTTATACCATAGAGTATGCAAATCCGATGGAACTCAATGATCATCGATCGCAATCGCAATTCTCTCGGGTTTGTTTCCTTCCGTCCCTTTATTAACAAGCGATGCGATATTATATTGCCAATCCAACGGTCCCAAT
Source organism: Pinus taeda (assembly GCA_000404065.3). Taxonomy (NCBI): domain Eukaryota; kingdom Viridiplantae; phylum Streptophyta; class Pinopsida; order Pinales; family Pinaceae; genus Pinus; species Pinus taeda. The sequence goes on from APFE030091692.1 coordinate 37,306, forward strand.
TACTCACTGATCCGACGGTCATGATTAAATCTCTTATCTGCCTATCACAATATTGCAAGTTAGAGGATTTCAAGGCTGATTATATAACACATAAAAGCTCTAATGCGATCAAGCTCATGGACCCGATTGGGTTATAAATCTACCTCTATAATTTTTCAGGTCCAAGTTTTATAATAAATGCTAATTTCCAATGTAAATCAGATTCCGCTTACGGGATTTTTGTTAATGCATGAATTAAAAACTTAGGGCCAACTCGCTGTTAACATGACTTAAGAAATAAATGGAAACATTCCAGATCTATTAAAACTCTGAGTCTTCAATGGCAAACCATTATTTCTCTAATACACAACAAGAATTTGGAGGTTGCAAATACCTCCAGGATTGAACAATTTTAATAAAAATATACAAAGATATATGATTTCCGCGCATAATCCAATCAGTCCAAATCCACTTTACATCATTCAAAACTTGCATTAATACAACTCCACTCTAACTATCAGATCCTCAAACAATGGATCAAATCTACCTATTTTAAACAGAAATCAAATCTGAGCAATATTCTCCTCAAGGCTCTCAACTAAATAAAAAACACTCTAATTAATTATAGAATCATTCAATCCTAAATTCTAGCTCAAAATCCTATCTAGAAAGCTTGTAAATTGATGGCTAAAGGATCCCACTCCTTTTCTTGTAATTTTTTTTTTTTTTGTATTTTTGGAATAAGTTTGAAGCCTTTTCCCTCCAAGCCTCATGCTCCTGCATCATATTGCAGGGAAACGATGTAAGATAATCAACTCTAATGGCATGGAAAAGATTCTAAAGAAAGAAAAATGGGGTGTAATTGCACAATTATGCTCACTAGAGGTTCAAACATCGAAATCATCTATTTCTCCAAACCTTCAAAAAGCCTTGGACAATCATTACAAAGTATTTGAGGCTCCCAAAGGCCTCCCACCTATTATTGATCATGATCATTCTTTTCATTTGATTCCAGGAAGTGTTCCTCCAAACATCAGGCCTTACATATATCCCTATGCCCAAAAGAGTGAAATTGAACGCATGGTTGCAGAAATTCTAGAGGCTGATATAATTCAACCTAGTCAAAGTTCTGTCTTTGCTCTAGTAGTATTGGTGCACAAGAAGGATGGATCATGGTGCATATGTTCAGATTATAGGGAGTTCAACAAGCTCACCATTAAAGATAAATTTTCCATTCCTGTTATTAATGAATTGTTGGATGAATTACATGGAGCAATATACTTCACCAAGTTGGATGTTTTTTCAGGACATCATCAAATTAGAACGAAGACTAAAGACATTCCAAAAACAATATTTAGAACTCATAAGGGTCATTATGAATTTTTGGTCATGCCTTTTGGCCTTACCAATGCACCCTCCAAATTTTAAGGTTTGATGAATTCCATTTTCAATCCCTTCCTTAGAAAACTTGTGTTAGTATTTTTTGATGATATAGTAATCTACAACAAGTCTTGGAAGGATCATGTTCAACATGTTGACAAGGTGCTCAAACTATTGGAGGAGAAATAATTATTGGAAAACCTCCAAATATTTTTTGGGTACAGGAGGTGAATATCTAGGTCATATTGTATCTCATGAGGGTGTTAAGGTAGACCCTAAAAAAATTAAAGCCATTAAGGAATGGAAAATCCCCACAACCATAAAGCATCTTCGAGGATTTCTCAGGTTGACAGGGTATTATTGAAATTTTGTTAAGAATTATGGGAGAATAGCAACACCTCTAACAACATTACTAAATAAAGATGCATTTTCTTGGACTCCAGAAGCAACTAAGGCCTTTGAATATCTTAAAGAGAAAATGTGCCAAGCACCGATCTTAGCTATGACAGACTTCGCAAAAACCTTTATTGTGGAATGTGATGCCTCAGGAAATGGAATTGATGCTGTTTTAATGAAATAAAGAAGACCCATTTCTTTTGAAATTCATCCAATCAAAGGAAAGTATTTACAAAAATCTATTTATGAGAAGGAAATGTTTGCAATACTACATGCCCTAAAGTAATGGAAACCTTACCTAATGGTAAGAAGTTTCAAGGTAAAAAAAATCATGATAGTCTTAAATACTTTTTGGAACAAATATTATCTTCAGAAGAGCAACAAAAATGGGTCAAACAAATATTGGGTTATGAATTTGAAATCATCTATAAAAAAGGGAAGCAAAATGTTGTTGCAGATTCACTTTCAAGAAAGGATGACGAAGAGGAAGCAATGCTTTGTGCCATTTCTATTATCCAACCAGATTGGATAACCGAAGCAAGGGATGAATGGAAGAATGACAAAGAAGAGTGAGGTAGGCTACCAACTCTGTTGAAAAATGTGCAACAAGAAATGCTAAATTTTAGAAGTTCTAAAAATAGATCTGCTAAAAATAGCATGTCTAAAAATAACAGTTTGGCCAATGAACATTTTGGCCACCTTGGGTGAGAGGTGAAATTACTAAAAATAGAGACTTCTAAAAATAACATTTATGGGTCCCTTCCTATTTTTAGCAGTCCCTAGTCTAACTATAGGAAGTAAAAAAGAATTTGGTCTTACCAATAGTTTAAAATATTAATTAATTAATCTCCATGAGTTAATTAGTCATGGGAAATTAAACTTGAAGTCTTTGTGAGATCATGCAATTATTTTCTCTCTTGATTTAGGAATTTATCCCTTGATTAAAGGAGATAAGTTTCAATTCTATATTGAGAGGATCAGTTGACTTAGTTTAACTATAGGAATTAAAAACGAATTTGGTCTTACCAACAGTTTAAAATATTAATTAATTAATCTCCATGAGTTAATTAATCATGGAAAATTAAACTTGAAGTCTTTGTGAGATCATGCAATTATTTTCTCTCTTGATTTAGGAATTTATCCCTTGATTAAAGGAGATAAGGTTCAGTTCGATATTGAGAGGATCACTTGACTTAGTTTAACTTAGTCAAGTCCAATTAGATTAATTAAACAAGTTGTTAAATTAATGAGATATAGTTTGTTGATGTTTGCATACATGTGACAACTATTATTTTCAGATAGTTGAGTATTCTCTCATGAATAACTAATGCATGGCAGTTCAAACAAAGACCCAGTTGAGATCAGATGAGGGACAATGTACTATTAGATGCTAGGATATTTCTAGTAAGTATTCCTTGCATGAGGAAGGAATCTATTTTCTTCTATGACTACGTAGTTGGACCTGAGGTGACAGTGTTGTAGATATAACCCAAGAATATTATAGATCTGATATGAAAATATAAGATTATGCAAATAAACCCAAGAAATGATATGAAATGATTCTTTATTGATCAAACCCTTATGGTAGGGCAACACCATACATTCACTCCTTAAGGAAGGATAACACTCCACAAGCTATATGCCTGTTCATACAAGAATACTTCTCTTCATATCTCTCCATGTGGAGTCTCTAGCCTCTATATAGGCCTCATACATACAATATCATGCATCATTACCATGGTTTCCTCATACCATCAACTAATACCATGGGCCCTTACATTATTATTAACTACTTGTGGTCCCTTACATGACATGGGTTAACCACCTTATTTATTACTATGGCCCATCCCATTATTACATTATTACCTTGGGTACCTCCCTCAGTACTCCATATTACCCCCCTAGGTATATAACATTCCACCCCCCTTAGCATGTTTCGTCCCCGAAACATGGGAAGAACA
>APFE030091695.1:0-13404 GCA_000404065.3 Pinus taeda
GCTCACAACTCTAAGTGATGAAAATTCAAATTCTTCTATAATAGCTAATTTTGGATAGGTAGTTTCGCATGCCATCTTCAACAATTCAACAAATTTCAATAAAAACTCAAGAAATAAATCTCTATTGATTGTATCAATACTTCTTTAAAGATGCTTCCGGTATAGTAAGTAAGATATTGATTCAAACATGTGTACATTCATCACCAACAATTAGTCCTCCATTGGTCCTCCATTGAAGAGCATTCCTGCGTTTACATTCCTTGTGCTCAAATATGACCTCAAATCCTTCTTGTAGTGTTTGGACTTTTGGCACTAATGATCAGTTGGATCTCCATACTTCATACCGAGCTTTCACTTGGGAATCCACCTCCTAATCTACACACTATAGACCTGAGTATCATTTGTTAAGATGTAGTTTTTGCTTGATTACTACATCAACTATGCTTTGCACCTTGGTACTCGCAACACATACTTATGTGGCACTCTCAACACAAAGAATCTTCTATGGCCTCAATGCATTCTCTTAGGCATCCGGTGCACTGTCATTATCTGGAGCTTTAGGTCCATTTCTTATTCAGTTTGCTCATGTCCCATGACCATGCAATGATTCATGTCTATGTCATGTCCCATTCAACCAAAGGTCTCAACAGGTCTCAACATACAGTGACTAAGTAATGCTCTAATCGGTCTGGTCTTCCAACTGGCACTTATGCATCTCTAATCAATGTTTGTAACCTCTCTGGAATTTCAAACTTATACCTCTGCAGTCCACATCATATCTCTGCGTGAGTATTTGTAATTTCTCTATGGCCATTGATTTATTCTAGTGCCAATAACATTCTGCTGCCTATATGTTTCCCTTAGGTCCATTCCCTAGTATACCTCTAAGTATCTGTCCATCTGTAACCTATTCGTTACACTTCAGATTCTATGTCCAGATCCACATGGTCACATAATTATTGCACTTCAATTTTTGCTTCATTTCAACTGGGTCTCGGTCCAATTCAAATATCCATGATCCTGGTGGTTTAGGTCTCTTTAGGCATTACTTTCTTGACAGAACACTACCATTACTATTCCTCTCTCAGTCAAGTGCTCATCTACATGTTTCTTGTTCCTCACCGAAATGAATGTGGCTTTATTGTTGATGGAATCAAATATCACTTGCTTTTTGCTTTTCCCTTGTCATAGAGAGATCACTTTCTCATATCTTAGTAATTCTTGATCTGATCTCTGCGTTGGAACTATCCTCTGAGTTTTCTGCGCTGGATACTCATGAGCTACATGAATTGCAGACGCGACTTCGTCTCCCCTTGCGATCAATATAGGTGGTTGTGTGTATAGACATGATATGCAATCTCTGTGCCAGAAAAAATAATCTCTAAGGTTTCCACGTAGGAATGTCATGTTACGGCTCTCTGTGCATCATTTTGCAGGGATCCATATAGTCTTTTGGTGCCCTATAATCTTTACGTAAATCATATATGAGATCTCTTCCGATATGGTCTCTGAGGTCTGTACATTAGATATGGTTTTGGTTGCCATTCACCTGACAATTCACGATGAATGCACCAAGTGACCAAACATTAATGTTGTTAAACTTTACTATTGTAACACTTTTTTCCCTTCTGACTAATACCTTTCTTAGTTAAGACCGTAACCTTGACTAATTTCCTTTATTTGTGTATGAGGAGGGCCTTTTTGAAAATCTGGATATTTTTCCATTCAGATTTGATACGTATCACTAGAGAATGAGCATAGTATTGAAAATCATGAAGGCAGTAAGAACTATGATGAAGTATTTTGAGTAAATTCTAATAATGCAAGAGCATATTTTGAAATTGATTCATATTCAAAGTGTTTTGGCTATGTATCTGAAGGTTAATTTTTACTGAAGATAGATTATATGTAATTGGAATATGTTTATTCTTTTGTTGAAGATAGATCATATACATTTCTCGCACAAGATTTTTGTATCAAATGTTAGTCTTGTTAAACTAAATTGATGGTTTTCTACATGAGGAAACCTTTATAGGTCTTTACATGATAGTAGAAATATTTTTGTACTTTGGCACTCTCAATGAATATATTGTGCCAAGAATGAGTTGGCCTTTGTATTTGTGGCTTCATATATATCATTCTCTTTTATTATTGTTGCCATCCATATGATTCTCGAGGATCTCCCTTAGATTATTAATCCTTTTCAAGTTTTCTACCGTCTTTTGATGCTCCTCTTTGAAGTCAAACTAATGAGAGGAAGGAGTAGGGAATATCCCCAACTTGTGCTTTAGATATTCAAATGGAACTCTTTCCAAAGGCTCGGTGAATATATTTTCTATAGGCTCTTTATTTGATATATACTCCATCTTCACTATTTGCTCAACAACCTACAATTGGAGGAAATCATACTATATTAGAATGCATTTAGTTATATAATGTAGCACTAGATTATTTGAGATTCTTATTACACTTGTATTGTCGCACTTAATAGAGATGGTTTCATCGTATATTACCTTGATGTCTTGTAGAGTATGCTTCATCCAAAGTATTTTTGTGCAAAAAGATACAACTGCTATGTATTCAGCTTCAGTAATGTATATGAGACTAGGGTTTTCTTTTTTTTCAACCAAGAAACTAATGATTCTCCTATGTAAAATGCACTTTCAATCGTAGTTTTTCTATCATCTATGCAATTGGCCTAATTTGCATTGGCGTAGGTTTTCAATGAAAAGTTTTTTCCTTTTGAGTACTGTTAGCACTCTAGGAAACTCTCCTAGGTTGTAGCTTGGAGATGCCTTGCAACATATAAATCTTCAATATCATTCTCTAAACTATTGGAATGGATTGGGGTTTGGATCAAGTCAGATGATTGTTCATCTCTATTTTCACTCAAGACATGCATAAACACTCTGAGATTGACAAGGCTTTCAACCTAATGCTCAATAGTTTATAGATTCAATGAATGGATGGAGAATCCTGATTGTACTAGCAAATACATACATAAACACCTATGAATGGCTAGCTACAGAAAGTAAATGAAGCTTGCAAATCTAATTTATCAACGCAGAGATAAGATGAAAATTATTTGGCCTTAGATAGAGAAGAAAACGTGAATAACCTATTTAAGTGCAAGCTTAGAAGAGAGGAGAAGATGGGAATCGAACATGTAACATCAAAAGAAGCTTGTATTACTGGAATGAAGATGGGACACTAGAAGGAACAGAGTATCCACAGTCTCCAAAAGTTGAACCCTTGATACTTCGAACTTTCAACCATTTATAGGCTTTTTACAATGCTCTATAACCCTTTGAGGCTCGAGATGTCTTAATCTATCCGCTCTGTCTTCTTAACTACTAGATGCCATAACTTGACAAACATGAGCTAAGAGGTCTCTTTTTCTAACAACATAGTAACCAAATTTTGGTAATTTTTTCGTGCTATCAAGTGGCTTGCTCGTGCCAGTGACGTTCCATGACCATTTCTATTGGTTCAGCTACATCGTGTTGTTGTTTTTTCCCCTTTCGGCCATATATTTTGTTATTTCAATTCAACTATCTGATTATCAAAAAACACTGACAGAGCCAACAAATTTCCCCCCCAGGTGACTGGTGAGAAGTGGGATATGGAGTCGTTGGATTGATATGATCAATGGATAGGATCATATCACAGAGATAGAGGAATTTATATCGCATCAACAGATTCAAAAGCAAAAGGTGGTATTTCGGGTGAGATCACAAGAGGTAAGTGGTAATTCGGATTGGCACCCAATTCCACTCATCATGTGACACATAGTAGCGAGGAGAAGAGAGGAAACCACCTAATTGGACGGGTATCCCTCTCACTTGTTTCTCACCCAAAATCGTTGTGAACTATCGGATATGATGGAGGAAGATCGACGGTTGAGGATCATCATGCAAGTTGATTTAATCGGCTAAGCAACAACCATCGGATCGAGTTCAAATCGACGGTGAAGATCTGATCATTAATCACAGACGTGAAGGGTTGGCAGATAGTGTGATGAAATCGCGATACGTAGATGGGCGATTAAGCGATGCGCGATAGCTGTTGGATTGGTGAACGAAATGGACAACAGGGATCGATCGAATCGAAGATCGGAGAATGGAGAGCGCAGTGGACAAGAGATGAATAAAGAGCAGACCCGCCGATATTTATGAGCACGTGTGTATAATTTTTGAATTTTGGCTTATGGCCAAAGTAGAGCAAGAGGAGACATGGACCATCAGAGCTAAAACATGAGACATTTTCGTTAAAATAGCAGTGCTACATCTCAGGGAACACTAGCTCCTTCTGAGGATGAAAGCCTCCCTATGAGGTTTTAAGAACTGTAGACTACTGCCTTTCCAGTAATAACCAAAACAAACTGATATCCTAGTGTTCCATTGGGCATGGAGTTTATTTGCATAAAAAACAAAAACTGAAAAAACCTATAACAATATTAAGGCCTTAAATCCTCATATCAATTAAAGTTTCAAAAACCGCCCATTGACTGGATCATGAAAAACACCTTCCCCCTCCAAATTGTGCAGAATGAATGTATTGCTCATCTGAACTTGAGCGATGACAAACAGTCCCGTAAGGCATCAAATTTACCATGGTTGCCCTTCTTTTCCTTTAATGCATCCCATTTGAGAACCCAGTCACCAACCTGAAAACTTTCCATTTTTTCCTTTCTATGAAAGGTTTCTTTGATCTTCTTCTGATGAATCCTTGACTTCTCCATCAGTTGTTCTCTGATTTGTTGTAATTAAACCAAGTTACTCATTCTCCTCACCATGTCGTTCTCTTCATCCTGTTCTTCTTGCAAGAATTTGGCCACAGGGAGAATCAGCTGGATAGGAAAAACAACATCAGCGCCATAAACCAACTTAAATGGAGAATTTTCTATGGAATTCTTGTTGGTAACTCTGTCAGCCCATAGTGTAAACTTCAACTTGGAATCCCAGTTCTTTTTATTGTCCTCTAACAGTTTTTCGATTATCCTTACAAGACTCTTGTTAGATGATTCTGCCAGGCCATTGCCTTGAGGATAATATGAGGTAGAATGCACTAATTGAATGCCCATGGATTCACGCATGTCCACCAATTCTTCCGCCCTGAAAGCTACTGCATTATCAGTGACTAGTTTGGTTGGGGAACCAGATCTAGTGAAAATATTCTCATTCAAGAACTTTATGATAACCTAATGATTAGCATTTTTAGTGGGTATAGCCTCGATCCATTTGGTGAAATAATCATTGGCTACCAAGATCCATTTGTGATGGCCACTCGAATGTGGATTGATTTCACCTATGAAGTCCAAGCCCCACTATTGGAAGGGACCATTGGTATGTACTAGCTTCAAGAGAAGAGATTTTAGTTGTTGTCTTCCTACAAACCTATGACATTTGTCAAAAGACTTCACAAAAGAAAACACATCAAAGAACATAGTAGGCCAATAATACCCAGCTCTCAGGATCTTGTGGGCTATGTTTTTCTAATAATGATGCCCTCCGTAGAAGCTAGAATGGAACTGGTGTGTGAATTCCATAGATTTTCCTTTGTCTAGACATCTCAAGAGGATCCCTGATGGGTCTTTCCAGTAAAGCATATTTTTATTAATGCAGAATTTAGCTGATCTGAGCTTAATGGCCTAGGATTGACTTGAGCTAAGCCCTGGAGGGACTTCTAGCTTCTGTAAAAAATGAACTACACTGGAATACCATTCACAGGTGGCTATATTTTCAACCAAAGACTGATTCTTCTCTTGCTCTTCTATTGCTTCCTCTATCCACTCACCACCTGAATTTGAACCCATACAATTGATGTCTAACAAACTACAATTTTGCTTAGCCATAAGCTTAGCCAAGCCCTGGCCTTTGACAAGCTTGGTGGGCTTCACCTCTATGTTGAACTCTATGAATTTTGCAATCTATTTAGCTCTCTTCCCATCAATATCTAGCTGAGTTAGGACATCTTTTACTGAGGCTGAAGGTACATTCGCAACCACTTTGGAATGCAGAATATAAATTCTGAATGCCTTTAAAGATTTTATGAGAGCATAAGCTTGTTTTTCAATAATGTCATACCTTAGTTCAGCGTCCCTCAGAGGTTTGCTGAAAAAGGCCACAGGGTGCTCTACACCTTCATCATTTTTCTGCAATAGAACTGCTGTAAGTGTGTCATAAGAGGCAAAAGAGAAGATATAAAACTCCCTGGTATAATCTAGACTGATTAGAGTGGGAGTTTCCATGATAGCTTATTTGATGGCTTCAAAAGAGCTTCTTGCACCATCTGTCCATTTTATTTCTGATCCTTTCTTCAGCATGGAAGTGATGTGCTTCACTATCTCTGCAAAGTTTGGAATAAACCTCCTAACAAAGTTAATCTTTCCCATGAAAGATTGAATGTCCCTTTTTGACCTTGGGATGGACAATGTCTGATTTGCTTGAACTCTCGCTGGATCAATCTTCACACCTTCAAGAGAAACAATATGTCCCAGAATTTTGCCTTCTTCTAGAGAAAACTATGACTTCTTTGGGTTCACAGAAATTCCAAACCGTCAACATTTTAGAAGCACCTTCTTCAAATGCTGCAAATGGTCCTTGTGACTACTGAAAAAGACCGTTATGTCATCAAGGTAAATAAGGACAAACTTTTCCTTCTCTCCCACAAAGGCTATGTCCATGGCCCTCTGAAAAGTAGCTCCAGCATTCATCAGTCCAAAAGGCATCTTGGAGTACATGAAAGTGCCCCAAGGAGTAGTGAAGGAGGTATTTTCTTGATCTTCTGTATGTACAACAATCTGATTGTAACCTGAAAATCCATCTAAGAAAGACATAACTCTAGCCCCTGAAACTTTTTACAGCAAGTGTTCCATCTTAGGCAGGGGGTAGTTGTCTTTTATAGAGCATTTGTTTAGATTCCTGAAGTCAACACAAAGCCTAATTTCTCCATTCTTCTTTCTTACTACCACAAGGTTAGCCATCCACTTTGAATACCTTAGGGGAACTATGATCTTGGCATCCACCAGCTTCTTGATTTCCTTTTCAATCAAAGGCAATAAGAGAGGGTTGATAGGTCTTAATTTCTGCTTAAAATGGATGGTGTTCTTCTCCAGTGGAATCTTATGCTGGATGATGTTGGTGTCATAGGTCTTAATATCATTGTACTCCCAAGCAGAAATATCACCAAATTTTTTGATCAGGGTGCAATACTCTGAACTTTGGGCAGAAGACAAGTGAGTGGACAGATTTATGTACTTTGGATGTGCTGGACTCCCTACATTATGTCTATGAACTGCAGACTCATTTTCTTTTTTGACAGGCTTATAAGGTACATAATTATGATCAAACAACTTCTCTAGGGGCACCAATACTTTGGGTATATGGTTACTAGATAGCTAAACAATGATATCTTGACCAATCTCGTCCTTTAGGTTGGACTGGATGCATTCTTCAATGGTTTTGTTTTCCTGGTCAATGCGCATTTCAGAAAATTCATAAATGACTTATAAAAACATATTAATTTCATCATCATTTTCAAAAACTTTCTAGTATTGACATTGTCAGGCAGAGATGGTCTATATTTCACCTGAACTTCATAAGTTAGTTTAGGAGGCAAAGGAGGAATAAACGTGTTAGCAGACACAACAAGGGAATCATCAAGCTCGTTTTTCATTCTAGGGAAGTAAGAAATGCCGAAACTATTAAAAGAACCCGTGAGCTTCCATACCCCATCTTTGTATACTTTGCTTGGAAGGTTTTGTTCACCTCCTAAATGATAAGGTCTGCATCTCCAAACACCTTCAGACCTTTGATGCCCATTTCTTTAGCAACGTTTAAGCACAATATCAAGGATTTGTACTCTGCTATGTTATTTGTGACCTAAAAGGTTAACTTGAAAGATAAATGAATGCATTCTTGTGTGGGGGACATAAGGACTACACCTGCCCCTACATCTTCCTTAGAGCAAGCTCCATCAAAGAACATGTCCCAAATTTGTGGGCCTTCTTCCTCTGTGATCTGGCAAACTGGTTTCCTAAGCTACATGGAGGCCAACTGGGATTCTTCAATCTGAAGAATACAGGCTCCAAAATCACTGTTGACAACATAGATGGGATTATTAGTGGGATTCCTTTCATCACTGATGATATAAGCCAACTGAGCTTCTCTATATAATCTCCTACTCTCACCTCCAAAAACTGGGACAATAGCATAGGACAGATCATTTTGCAATGTTCCACCTAATCTCTTGATCCAACCTCCGGAAAGCAACATGCCAAACTTTGGGGGTACATATGCTACCACAATATCCATCATCATGCTCTTCATGGGCAACTGAGACAAGGTGATGGCTAGGTCTTTTATTAATCCCAAACATTTCACTTTTCTAGAGTCAAAAGAAAACAGGTCATGATAAGACTTGGTAATGTCAAGACCCAACTCATCCATGATAGCATTAGGCATTACATTATGGCTGGCTCCTATGTCCAGAAGGCAGTTGTGGAGGATTTTGTCATGAATAGTCAAATAGACATAGAATGATGGGTAGCTGTCATCACAATTTTCAATCGTTGGGTTGAGAAGAATAGTTGGTTTGTTGTCTTGCAGATTTACATAGTCAGTGGAGGCTTTGATGGCTTTAGGCTCAAGGGCATCGAGGATAGATCTCTTGAAAGACTCATTCTTCACTAGTTCAATAAGAGGTATAGGTATGCTTAGCTTCTGAATTTCTAATTCAAAACTGAAAGGAGAAGGAGACTTGTCAAGGCCTCTTACCTCGTGAACTGGAGCTTGAGGATGATGGGATCAACTGTAGGTCATTTCTGCTTTTTAGCTTGTTGTATTACAGGGACACGAACTCTTTGAACAAGAGTTTCCTTGGAATTATTCATTTTCAACCTCAGATCATATATGTTTTGATCATTAGTTCGCATAACAGCTCCACCATCCCACTCTTGGCTGATCGGGTCATTGAATAATGAATTTTCATAGGCAGCTGAGGCAAAAAAGGAGGCATTGCTTTTGTCTTCCAGACAATGGATCTCATCATCTTCCTCAAACTTCTCTTCTTCCATGACTACATTCAGGAAAGGGGTCTTCACCCTTTGGTGTTCATTGGCATCTTTTCTTCTTTGCAGAATCTGCAACTACTCATTAGCTCTTCTATATGGATTTGGATTTCTAGGAGCAAAGGTATTAGGAAATCTTCCTTTCCTAGGGTGCTGCTCAACCTTTAATTTGGAGATTTCAGAGGCTAATGACTCTATCATCTTGGTCATTTTATTTATCTTGGGATTTGAAGATGAAGAAGATTTGCCCCTCTGTCTTCTTCTATCAACATTCTCCTTGAGCTTTTCTGTAGCCATGATGTTTGATTCTACTTCCAAGGCTGCAGCCTGCATATCAGCTAAGGTTGCACATCGTCTCTCCCTTAACACTAGACAGAAGTTAGAATCAAAGGCACTGGAATAGGTGAGTTTCGCAGAGGTAGTAATGGGTTTTAATTCAGATGGAATCTTGTTGTACATGTGATGAGCCCCAAAATTGGTAAAAATTTGGGCTCATTTGGCCTAATTTTCCTTGTTCAGTCCTTGTTCAAATCCACCATTTTCTATAGTTTATGCATTATTTTTAGTATGTTTGTGTCTTTGGTACGAATAAGGGAAGTTACTTTTCCTAGGTGGTTAACATGTGTCTATTTAAGGTTTTTTGACATATATTGGAGCAAAGTCAAAGCAATCATGAGCTATAAGGCAGCCAAGCCTGAAGTGAGGACTTGAAGGGGGGGTGCCTATGGCATTTAATGACCCTTTCTCGGGATCTTCACCTCAAACTCCGAGCTCCAAAGACCACGAAACCGAATCTAGAAGGCAGCCAATCAGCATTTAGAAAGGGACGGTTTGACTCACAGTTTGGCAGCCGAGTTCCACAGATAGAGGAAGCCAGCTAGGTCCCTCGTGATCTATAAATGTTGAGGCCTTAGCCTTCATAAAAAGACTTTGGAAACTATTGTGTACTTTGCACCTCAGTGTTGCAGCTTTATTTTGTTCCTTTGTAGCCATTTTTGGTATGACTGTTATGATTCTTTTTGGATAATGAGAAGCAGTTTGGTTTTCTATCAAATCTGAGTTTTTCATAGGAGCCAAAGCTCTCAGGGTTGGGCCCAACCTGAGAGCCTAGGACCTCCTGTCTGTATTGTTACTTTTCCTTTACGTATCACTGTGTTTTTTTCTTTATGCATTTGAGCACATTTCTGTTAAGTAGATTTCATTATGTTGCTGGAATAGATCACTGTTTACGAATGACTTTGGTTTAGATGTTTTGGTAGGATAATAGCAGCAAGATTTCCAAGAAAAAGAGACAACCACACTCCTGGTTTCACCTCGGCCTTATTGGATTTGGGGCTGGAATTGAGGAAATAGTGCTGCCTCACAAAAACACTAGTTTGCTTGTTTATGCAATCTTTTAGTGTGCTTGTTTTATTTGCAGAGATTAGTCATGGGGTTTGGACATCTGAAATGTTTCTTTACATAGATGGTGTACAAGGTTTTCTCCCCAAATAAAGTCGTTGCTCATTTATATTGATTGATGGATAGAATAGACTAGTTTAGGATTTGATCATTTGCAGGTCTTTGTTGATTTGATCAAGGCCCACCGTGTAGGCATCTTCTTCCTTCATCCATCCTCCCAAAGTATCATCTGAGCCTCCTATTTTGTCTCATAGCTAAGCTGTCCTTTCCCATCTATCCTTTGTGTCCACGAAACCTTACCTCCTTACTCATCATTGCCTTAGCCGTCTTCAAGCCAAGTCAGCCTTCTACACCTCTTCACCGATCCACCCACTAGTCCTTAGGCCATTTTTAGACCCCTATCCTACCTCTAGATCCATCCATGCACCTTCCCTCACTCATCCACCTCCTAAAAACCGACTTCCAAACATCCTGTAGAAATTCTGAAGTTTCTTGTAGAAATTCTGAAGTTTCCTGTAGAAATCCTGAAGTTTCATGTAGAACCCTTGTAGACATCCTGTAGAAGCTCACAAATGAGGTTTCCTGAGAGCCAAACCTTGTGAAACTCTGGGGAAGAGTGTTAGGGACTCCTTAGACCCTCTCTGAGCCCTTCCAACCATTTCCAAGCATTCCTCTTCCTTGATCCACTCCTGCACAGTGAAGCACAGTTCAAGCATATGCATGTGAAAATCAACACTTAATCAAAAAATACAAAAAGATACTTTCTAGGAAAAAAGTTGTCTAAGACCTATGCATTTTCCCTTTTTGAATTCAATGGCATCTCATTTAGTAGTTTGCATTCTCATTTTTGCATCAGTAGAACTAGCTGGTAGAATTAGGGTTTGCTAGGGTTTGCATTTCTTTTTGGCTTTCAGTTTCCTTTTCGCAAATAGATTAGCTTCCTTTGAGTTAGCTTTCGTTCATCACTTAAAAGCTTCTTCTGGAACTCATAGAAGTTGGCTAAAGCCCCTAGCGGACTTGTGCCGGTGACCAAGTGACAGCTGCGCAAGAGCTAGTTACTGTGCATACAGCACCGTCCCTTCAAGTTGTTACAAACAACCGGGTGATAAAAGTAAGAAGGAGTCCCAAGAGTTGCAACATTATTGTGCAATATTGGAGCCCACCATATTTTTGGCGCCATTGCCGGGAAGCATCAGAGTATGTGATTGTTGCTTTTCTTCTATTTTCTACTACAAATTTCTGCTAAGTAGTTTATTTCATTTCCATCGCATTTATTTCCGCAAAAGTAGAGTAGACATTTCCTGCTTTCATAGATTAGCATTCAAATTCCGCAATTTCAATTCTGCAAGCATAGATTAAAATTTCAATTCTGCTTTCATAGATTAGCATTTCAATTTTGCAAGCGTAAATTAGCATTTCAATTCCGCATTTTCCTTTCAGTAATATAGTTAGTTGTAGTTCAACCTATTTTAGTTTTGCAGGTACAATAAAAAATACAAAAAGCAAGAAAAAGTCTTTCCATTTCATGCCTCGTAGGAATAGAGATAAGACCGGCAAATTGTTACCCAACGCCCCCACTACATCACTAAGTCAACTTTCTCTTTTCTCTGGTGACAGTGAGCCAGAAGAACCTATAGGTGAACCTCCTGAGATATATGAAGATCCTATAACAGAAGAAGAGTTAGAAACCATTCCGTCTGCAGCCATGGCTGAAAACTGAAACGGTAGAAGAGAAGCCGAGAGAATAGAGGGTGCCTTTCCCATTCGAGAGACCAATGGAGACATGAAAATGAAAAACATAAGTCCCTCTACACTACCTCATTTCTATGGTCTGACTACTGAGGACCCTGATACCTTCTTGTTTGAGTTTGTTGTCCTTTGTCGAACTTATGACTATGCTGAGGATGAGCAGAAGCTGAAACTCTTTCCCTCTACCCTCAAGGATGTAGCATTACGCTGGTTCATGGGGTTACCTGGAAACTGTATCACCACTTGGGCTCAAATGCAACAAGCTTTTAACGCCAAGTATAGAGACTACTGCAGGTCCAAGGAAACAAAGGGGGAAATCTTTCGGATGACCATGGGCAGTGATGAATCTTTGGAAGACTATGAGGAAAGGTTCCAACTCAGTTATAAACGAGCCAGGTGCACACTTGACCCGGAATCTCTGAAGTTGAATCTGCTCCGAGGAGTCCCTGAAGACCTTCTGGACACCCTTAACCTGCTGGCTGGAGGAGATATCTACCAACTATCTTATGAGGACATAAAGACCGTGTTTAGAAACCATTCTAGGGCGGCCTGGAAGAGAGGTAGGGGAAGTCATCTCTCAGCTAGCACCTCTCTCTCCAAGCATGAGTTTTCTAACCAGATGGAAGATCTTAAGAGCGAAATGAGACAGACCATTGCCATGCAACTTGATAGCTTCCGAATTCAGCAGAAGAAAGAAGAAGTGAGAGGGCCTTGGCCATTTTTTCTCCTAGATGCACAAGGAAGAACCCCAAGAATGAGTTCCCATTACACTCAGTAGAGGTATGCTTCGTGTGTGAGGAAGACCATCCCACCAACCAATGCCCTACCTTGCCTGGATTTAAAGCCATGTACCTAGGGATTGAGGTGGCTACTGAACCTCTCTACTTCCTCAACCAAAGGAGGCGTCATGGACCCAGACCTTATCAGCAGGGAATGCAAGGGTCATCCCAAGCTTATTACCACCCCAACCAACCTACTCATATGCCTTCTTGGGGTCCCCCTGCTCATCCTTCCTGGTTTGCACCTCCTCCATGGTCTTATCCATCTCCATACCAAACTCAACCTCCTTCTCACTCGTTTCACTCTAATGCCCAGCCACAACCTCAGTGGAATGCACCTCAACCGGGGTGGAGGCCCCAATACAACACTCCTCCCACCATTCTGCCTCCACCACCAACTCAACC
>APFE030091704.1:2154-38771 GCA_000404065.3 Pinus taeda
ATAATGTAATGGGCCCATTACATTATTACTAACTACTTGTGGTCCCTTACATGATATGGGTTAACCACCTTATTTATTGCTATGGCCCATCTCATTATTACATTATTACCTTAGGTACCTCCCTTGGTACCCCATATTATTCCCCCTAGGTATATAATAGAATATGGTATGAACAAGCATATGGCTTGGGGAGTGTTCTCCTTCCTTAAGGAGTGAATGTATGGTGTTGCCCTACCTTAAGGGTTTGATCAATAAAGAATCATTTCATATTATTTCTGGGTTTATTTGCATTGTCTTATACCTTCTTATCAAATCTATAATATTTCTGGGTCATATCTATAACAGTTTCCGATGGAGCCTTTTATGGATTAAACTTTGTGAAATGTTCATATCCCAACTTGAAAAATGTACTTGATTGTTTGTAAGGATATGCGAAAACGACTTGACCTTTTGATTTTCCGCAAGGATCTCTTGAAAGATTGATGAATATTGTGGCGTAACCGCTTCTTGATACCATTCTTCAATGTAGTCTTTAGGCTGCATTCTAGATCCTTTGTCCATAAATGGTTAGTAAAAACAAAATCAAATAAAATACACTCTAAACTGAAAGCTAGTTCCTATGCACACTTCCCCGGCAATGACACCAAAATGTTGGGGCAAAGTGATTGCCTATCATTTAATTTGTCAACCTGGGGGTTTCGTAAACTTATGAAGCATGTGTGCACCGTGTGTGCTAGAAATTGTCTTTCAGTTTAGATCAATCTAACTACAAAATAACGAAAACCAATTAATCTAATCTATTAATCAAATAATGAAAATGAAATTTAACTAACATGTGAAATAAAAAAATAGCTAATGTATACTTAGTTACTTCAGCATTCAATTATGAAGTGTTACCTTCTTGAGATGATGTGTAAGAAACTTGGTGAGCACCAATATTGCAGCAATAATGATGCAACTCTTGGGCTACCTACTTTACTCTTATCAACTTGGTAGTTCGTCACAAACTTGGAAGAAACGGTGCTATATGCACAAGTACTAGTTCTTACTACAGGTTGTCACTTGTTCAGCCGGCGGAAGATCACTAAGAGCTCAAGCCAATTTCTATGGATTCTAGAAGAAGCTCTATATGTTATGAAAGGAGAGAAAGACTACTCTACATATACTACTCTAAATGCAGAAAGGAGAAAGAGTTAAATGTAAAGCAAACCAAGTAAATTATAATTAACCAACTAATCCTACTTTTGCAGAAAGCACTATGAAAACCATGAAAAGAATGCCATAACCTCCTTAAGGAAGCAAACAACATCTAAATTAGCTATTTCTGGAAGTAAATGAGAAAAAAACATCTTTTTGGATTTTTATGTATTTTTATGTGAATTTGACATGCATGTGATTTATTGTTTGTGAATGTGGTAGCGAATAGGTGTTGTTGAAGGGCAATTCTGGGACTTGAGAGGATGTAGGATGGCATGGTTGGGTCCTAGGAGGTCTTAGGTGGACTTTTGGAGGCTTTTCCTACACTCAGCCTTCAAAAGAAATCCTACAGGAAAATCTACAAGAGGACACAAGAAATCTATAGGAGGAAAAATAACGTTCTACAAGAAGCCTACAGGAGGAGGTTGAGAGCAGTTTTGGCTATTTTGAGGGTGTGAGAGTGGGTGGAAAAGGTAGATGAAAGTTGGAATGAAGTGTTAGGGAACCTAGGGTCTACCAAGAATCATTAGGAGAGAGAAAGATGATTTGATTTGCTTAAGGAGAGAGGAAGAAATTCTATGGAAAATGCAGGAAACTAAGGCAGAATTGAGGGGAGAATTGGGCGACTTGTAGGGAATGGATCTGATGGAGGATGGGATGGCTGATAGGCTAGCCTGCTGCTAGAGGATCTCTACTGCATAAACAACTAACAGTCAACCAATGAGATTAAGAAAGCAATGAAATAAGTGAATCTAGAAAAGAAGAGTTTTGCATCAAACTAATCTAAACTATGATCTATGAAAGGAAATTTTGATAGCTACTGCAAGAAAGGAAAGCATGGAAGAATACTATGGTAAATAAAGAAGTGAGCATGATGAGGAGGTTCTGAAGCAAAGCAAACTAGTCTATTAACCAACTAAAAAACTATAAACACTGGAAGTCCTATGAATGAGGAAAATTTGTGTTTTTGGGGCAGGAAGAGGGTTTTTGCCTCAAATCATGGTCCCAGAGGGAGGAAGAGAGGCCAAGGCATAGTTTCTAGCCTTTTGAATCTTTTATTTATTACTGCTTAACCTGTTATAGAAAGCACAAATGGAACCAAACTATTGAATCATCAAAAGAAACCTATTCTTTACCACAAAAGAAATTCATCTAATAGCAACCTAATATACAAACTAAAATAAAACATACAAATACAAGTAAAGAGGAGCTTGGTTGCTTGGATTGAGCCCTAACCCAAGAGCTTTAGCCCTCTGAAGTAACTCAGTGCTAACTCAAAAAGGATTCCATCTTTATTTCAAAACAATAACAAGATTACATGAAACTGTCACAACAATAATAAGCTCAAAGTTGAGCAGAGTTTACATAAGAAAAAGTACAACACAAATCCAACCCTAGTGAGACCCTATGCCTCTCTACTTATACAAATGAAGCTACCAATAGCTTCCTTAAAATTAGGGAGGCATGGCTCCCAAAACTCGAGATAATCATCAGTCATCCTCCACTTGCTCAACTGCCTTCTAGTGCATGACTTGGCTACTTGTACTCCAAGCTCAATGAAGGGGAATTTGAAGTGAGGAGTAATAAATGAGGGGGATTCCCTCCTATAAGTTCTCTCCTTTGTCCACTTCTAGTTATTACTGCCATTTTTCCACTGGATCCTTAATTTTGACCTCAAAAATCATCAATAATCTGTATTAAACACATGTTAGACCACATGGCATCAAAACTAACTCAACTCACTCTATAAGCATAAATATAATCAAAAAATCATACAATAAGCTAAGAGAATGGTTGATTTGACTAGGTTAGGAGGTAAAATGAGCCCATATAATTACCCATTTACGAGGATCATCATCACCCCCTATTGAAAGTGTTTCTCATCCTTTGAGCAACTTAGTCCATCTCCTCATCTTTTATGGACCCGGTGGCCTCCCTAGAATCCCATGCTTATGATGTGGTCTCCTCTTCCTTGTCATAGAATCCTGCCTTCTTATCTATATCTTCCCACTGCTCTTGCTCTTCCTCTTCTCTTCTCCCTTCCAGCATGCCTAGCAGCAGCGAGGGACTCAATTTGAGGCCAATCCAATTGAACTTCAGCCTCTGCATGGAGCGCTTATACATTGGCACTCTCCTTAATGCCTCCTTCATCCTCATTGGGGAATTATATTCCCTGATCTCCAGACTGTGTGGTAAGGTGTTCCATCTCCTCATACATGCATGAACATAGTCATCCCCAAGTAGCCTTTCCATATCCTCAAAGTGTGCAATGGCCTGTGCTTGATCACTTATATATCTAAGGGCAATCTGAGGATTATTGGCAAGCAGGTTATGTGTGCTGATGAGTGCCATGGGGTCTGATGGCTCAGCTCTGATCATTAATGGCTCATTATGCTTCTTTATCATCAACCTTCTTATTTCTGCTACCCTTAACTCTTTATGGTTCATCCATGAGGCCATGGCCATTAGTTGCAGGTCCCCTAGCCTGGCATTGGAGTCCCACACATTCATGCCAGTGAGGGCCATGTTATGTAGGTAGAGTTCTGTCATCTTTGCCTTATCTTCTGATGTGCTTTGGTCACACATGTCCCTAAACTACCGGTAATCTTTGATAGGCATTGTGCGTCTTTGTGCCAAAGTCTTTATCTGAAATTGAAACCATTGGTCCTTGAGATACAGGCCGTAGGATTTTTCTGTTGTTCTACATTGCAATGCCTCCATGGACTAGCTGGCCATGCATGCCAGTTGGGTCTCTTTCTCTTGCAACTTCCTCCTTAGCAATTCATTTTCTGTTTCAAGTTGGCTTCTTGTAATTGCTTCCTGATGTCTAATAGCACTCAACTCTCTACCCATTTCTCTGAGTTTGTTCTCCATATGGCCAATACCCTCAACTCCTTTAGATTTGGCTATTTGTATCGACCTATGTGTTCTTATCCTCTCTTTCTCTAATTCAAAGAACAATGGAATTGCAAATTATTGTGGAATTATTCTTCCCCTGTCAAGAAGATTGTAGTAGGAGCCAAGTCTGGGCTGGGGATCAGGTTCTTGTAGCTCTGTTTCTTCCTCCTTTCCCTTTGGCTATCCTTCTATCCCGTTCTCAAGCTTTTGGTTCTCTTGTAGTTTTGATAGTGTCTCCTGCAGAGCTGTCTGTGCCTCCTGTAGGACTGTTTTTGGGTCCTGTAGTTCTACCTTTTCTTTCCATGTGGGAGATCTAGGAGTCCCCCTTTCATATGTCATAGGTGCCTTAGGAGGGGATTCTTTTCCTTGGGCAGAGGGTGAATCTTCAATTATAATTGGGACTTTTGAAGAAGATTGGGGTTTCCCTGATTTGATTCTTGTTCTCTTCCTAGCCCTGAAATACATGGAGGCCTGCCTTTTCCTCTTCTGTTTTGGCTTGATAGGTGTACTGAGGGCAGTGAGAGCAGCTGCTGCCTCTCTTTCTAAAGTCTCAAGGGACACTTCTCTTGTTCTGTCTTTTCTACCCATTTTCTCCTCCTTTTGTTTCTCTTTCTATCTTTGTGTGCTTTGTTTCTTCCTGCTTTGTTTCTTCAGCTTTCTCCTCCTCTATCTTAGTTTCTTCCTCCTTCCTTTCTTTTTTTGCTAAGTCACCAGTTGCTTCATCTTCTCCCCCTTGCTGCTCTTCCTCCTCATTGCCAGTAGGACTGATATCATAGATTAGGGCTTTTATGTCATCTTTTGTTGTCATGTTTCGAAAGATTTCCCATGCTATAGGGAGTGTAAATATATGGAGGGCTTCTTCCACTAAAATTTTGATTAACCCATGGTGAACGAGCTACTCTGAATTCCCTGCTTGAACTTTAGTGCTAGAGTCAATTAGAGATTGCAGGTGGAAGTAGGGGATGCTGAGCTTCTGAGGGGCTGGAGTGTCCATGCCATACCTTAATTCATGAAGGATTCTAAAGTGGTAACCATAGACAATTATGTACCTCCCCTCACAGGAAATATATTTGATTATTTGGTAGGTAACCTCATCCCAAGGATATGGTATGCTAGCCCTTCTAATGTCATTTTTATCCTCTAAAGGGGTTTCATTGTTTTGAAAGAATTTTTCTTGGTAGCCTAGCCAATTGGTTTTTCATCCTTACTCCAAGGTAGTCCAAGAGAAAGGGTAGTGACCCTACTGATGAATTTAGGGGTTATCTCCATGGAAATACCTCTAAAGGTGACAGCGGCATGTGTTCTAGTGTGATGGATCAAAGAGTGGGCAAATTCTTGAGCAATTTCCTCATCAAACCCTCGGAATTTCTCAAAAATGTTCATCCAATTTGCTCTTGTGAATAAAACCTCTTGGAGGAGTTGGTGGGCTCCTTTCTCATAAAACCTCCTGTCATTTTGTTTATGCTTCTTTGGGACACCAAATGTGGAGAAGAAGACAACAGTTTTTGAAGAAAAACATAGAAACATAGAGATTGTGTTTTTTTATAAACACGCAGTTGTTTTGTTTGTTTGTTTGTTTGTTGTTGTTGTTGTTGTTGTTGTTGTTTTTTTTTTTTGTTAATGTATTTCCTCCACCTAAAGGCTTGATTTCACCCTCGAATTTAAACCACTGCTTGCATATTTTGATATTCAATGGGGGTATGCATGGAACCTACCTCCTCAGCCTGAGAATCATGCTAAAACCCATGTTTTCTCCCTTCAAAACAACTCATTGGCCCTCCTTTAGAAGACTGTTGTCCCTCTTGTAGAATCCCTGTAGGTGCTCCTGTAGAACCTGTAAGTGCTCCTGTAGAAAATGCCGAGAGCAAGAATATGGGAGAGATTAATGGAGAACGATGGTTGCGAGGCTGTGGGGGCACGAGGAGATTGCAGGAGCGGAGTTTCGAGGAGATAATGAAGGAAAAGTTGGTGAGAGTGCTCAAGAAGGAGTACTTATTACTTTCTATGGATATTTTCGATGATGGAGGGTGAGCCGGCAAAGTGTACATTGGTTATATCAGACCGTTGGTCCCCACCTGCCTTGTCATCATGGCCCTTTCCTTGTAATCATCCCTCATGGTTACATCAGAGTTCACACTTCCTCCACTACTTGTCCTTGACATCTTTCTTGAGTTGACTGTGCGCATATGTGGGTGACATCTTTGAATGAGTGGAGTCAACTAGATGAAGGTGGCCAAGTTAACTGGCCACCTTTCCCTTGTTTAACCTCAACCATCTCATTACTTTTGCATGCCTTCTAATTACACAAATGCAAACAGAGGAGCGGGTTAGTTACTTACTTGAGATCCGAACATATTTGCTTGTGAGGTGTTGTGGTTCTTTCTCTCTGTTGCATGCCCTTGTTTCTTTTGATGCATGTTGTCTTCTTGTTGATGTGTGGTTGTGCCTTGTGCAAGTTCTTCTTTGGTTGGATTTGAGCTTCAGGTGACTTATTCAAACTTCATATTTGCACCCTCTTGCTGCTGATGCTGGATTTTAATGGGATCAGCTGCTACAAGAATTCCTATAGAAGCTCCTATAGTTGCTTCTCCCCTGGAAACTTCAGCTTCTTTCTGTGCTTGGAGCTGTGAGGATGATGCCAGAGATGCAGATAGAGATGGAGAGATAATAGGTAGGATTCAGGTGAGGTTGATTGTGTTGTTCCATTTCTTATTTTTTCTTTTCCTGAAGAACTGTTTTTCTGTGTTTTTCTTGGACAGGAAGAAGAATGATGCTTGGGGTGTGATGCAGGCTTGGACATGATGGAAAGGAGGATTGAAGACTGCAGGAGGATTGATAGATTTTTTATGAAGCTTCCTTGTCCCTCAAACTACCTTTTTATATCCATTTTTGGCTCTCTGTAATTCCTACAGGAGCCTCCTGTAGAAAACACAGTTTTTGAAAAATAAACACAATGAGGTGAAAATAAATGCCAAGAATGATGGAGAAAGGTGTGGAAAGGTAGGATAGGTGTTGGTGTTGGTTTCAGGGCTCCCTTGGCATCTTTTGTTGCTTCCTATAGTCCTCCTGCAAACCTGCAATGCAATTGGAAATTCATTTTTCTTTCTCTTTTCTTTTTTTTAAAATAGCTAGGGCGCCTCAGGGAGGTTTTCACCCTAATTACCTACCTTGGGCACCTCCAAAGGAGGTTTTCACCTAGGGATCTTATTTTTCTCTCTTATTTTTTTTTTACATCACTGGGCTACCTCAGAAGAGGTTTTCAACCCAATGATGTGACTCAAGCGCCTCATGGAGGTTTTCACTTGAGTCCTTATTTTTTATTTTTTAATTTTCTTTAGTGAGTGGGTGAAGTGGAGGCTAAGACATGCTCCACTACCATCACTGTCTTATTCGAGTTTTCAATGAACTTTCGCTTGGAGAGGGGTTTCTTGTAGACTTTCAACCGATGTCCATTGACAAGCATGGGGATGGCTTCATCATCAATGGTTCTGATCAGAATTGAACCATTGTCATTGCATTTCTCCACAGTGTAGGGTCCCAACCATCTTGTCCCTATCTTGCCCTTGAAACCTTTATATCTTGAATTATAGAGTAGTGCCCAATCTTTCTCTTGGAATTCTCCTTGATATTTTTTTCAAGCCATATCTTTCTTTAAAGCTGAACTACCTCTGTATGGAGAAGGGCTTGCATTTGGTGTTCATCCAAACCATTGACCTAAATTAATATTTATTTTTTGCATGGCTGAGGTTTAGGTCTAGCTGAGCTGCCATCCTCAGGGTATTGAATTCAAATTCTATTGACAACAAAGCCTTCCTCCCATAGACCAGCTCATTAGGTGTGAACCATGTAGTGGTCTTCCATGTTGTGTTGTAGGCCCAAGTGGCCTCAACTAATCTGTCCACCCAGTCTTTTTGTTGCTGCTCACTACCTTTGTCAGGATCCCTTCCAATGCTCTGTTAGTGACCTTCACCTGCCCATTCAATTGGGATGGT
This sequence comes from Pinus taeda, assembly GCA_000404065.3. Taxonomy (NCBI): domain Eukaryota; kingdom Viridiplantae; phylum Streptophyta; class Pinopsida; order Pinales; family Pinaceae; genus Pinus; species Pinus taeda. The sequence continues at coordinate 10,242 of APFE030091704.1, forward strand.
AAAGGGTCGAAGTCCTGTGCTTGATTTTATGATGTGTGAGCAGGTCTTCAATCAAATTGGAAGTAAACTGACTACCTTGATCTGTGACCAATTCTCTTGGATACCCGAACTTGTAGAATATGTTCTCTCTAAAAAATTCAACTACTTTTTCCTCTGTCGCTGCTTGGATTGCTTTTGTCTCTACCCATTTTGTCAGGAAATCGGTGCACACAATGATGTATTTCTTATGCTTTGAAGGAGGGATGTTAAGCCCCACAAAGTCCATGCCCCACTTCTCAAATGGCTCAAAGGTCACTTGAGGTTGCATGGGAATTTCATCCTTTGGAGTAGGTTTCCCCATCGTCTAACACTGATCATACTAGCTGGTATATATCCTCACATCCTGATGAAGAGTCGGCCAATAGTAGCATGCTTGCAGTATCTTTAAGGCAATTCTTTTTGCTGCAAAATGACCTTCACAAGGCCCATCATTATAGGTCAGGAGGATGTCAAAGACTTCCTCCTCCTTGACATGTCTTCTCAAGATCTAATCTAGGCCAAGTTTGAAGAGATGGCCCCCAATCTAGGTGAAAGTTGCGCTTTTCCTTCCTATCTTTCTCTTCTCTTTTGAGGAAGGGTGTGGTGAAACTATGTTGAAACCAAGTAGTTTGCTATATCAGCAAACCATGGAGAGAGTACTGAGATAGCAAATAGATGTTCATCTGGCATTTGGTCATCCACCATTCCTTCTTCACTTGCAGGAAAATTTACTCTAGACAAAAAGTCAGCAACAACATTTTCTTTACTAGGTTTATCAATAATGGTCAAATCAAATTGTTGTAGTAAAAGCAACAATCTAATAATGCGAGCATTCACATCCGGTTTGTTCATTAAATATCTAATTATAGCATGATCAGTGTGCACAAAGGTTTGATAGCCTGTGATATAATGTCTGAATTTGTTTAAGGAATGCATGACAACTGGGAGTTCCTTCTTAGTCACTGTATAATTTAACTCAGCCTTTGACAAGTTTTTGCTTATAAAGTATATGGCATAAGGTAACTTTTCATCAATTTGTCCCAAGGCTACTCCTATTTCTTTGTTTGAGGCATCTGTGTGAATATGGAAAGGTACGACCTAGTTTGGGCCTCTCAAAATTGAGGCGGTAATGAGCTTTCTCTTCAAGGTATCTAAGGCCTCTTGATAGTTTTTCGACCATATGAACTCGACATATTTACCTAAGAGGTCAAACAAAGGAGAGGCTAGCTTGCTAAAATCTTTAATGAATCTCTGGTAATACCTAGCTAAACCTAGGAAACTTCTGACATCTCTCACCTTTTTAGGAGGTGGGACCCTTTGGATGATGGCAATTTTGTTGGGGTCCACCTGCAATCCCTGTTGAGATATTACACGACCTAGCACGGTCCCTTCAGTCATAAAAAATTCACATTTTTCCAGATTGAGGGACAAGTTCATCTCAATACACTTGTCTACAACTTTTCCTAGATTAGATAAGGCTTCCTGAAAGTCAAAGCTATAAGGAGTAAAGTCATCCATGTATATCTCTACTGCACCATGAACTAATTCAAAGAATATACTCAATACCACTCTTTGGAAAGTGGTGGGATCATTACACAAACCAAAAGGAAGGACCCAGTATGTAAAGGTACCCCAAGGACAAGTGAAAGTGGTCTTATCTTGGTCTTCCGGGCTGATTTGAATTTGATTGTACCTGCTAAACCCATCTAGGAAAGAGAAAAACTTTTTCCCTGCCAGACCGTCTAACACTTGATCTATGAAAGGTAAAGGAAAATGGTCATTTTTAGTGACTTTGTTCAATTCCCGATAGTCGACACAGATTCTCCACTTACCATTTTTCTTTCGCACTAGCACGAAAGGAGAGACCCACTCACTGTCAAAGATGGGATAGATGAATCCTGCATCAAGCAATTTCTCCAATTCTTCCTTGACAATATCCTTAAGTGTTGGATTCATCCTTCTTTGAGGCTGCTTGACTAGATTGCAATCCTCCTTGATGTATATATGATGAGTACATACTGAAGGGTGCACTCCCTTCAGCTCCTTATAACTCTAGGTAAAGACATCTAGGTGTTTTCTCAGCAAGCTACGCAGTTCCTTCTCTTGGGAAGTGGATAGGGATGGATTGAATTTCAAGGTTTTTTTTGGGATGAACGCTATATTCTTAACACGGAGAGGAGTGGAGTCGGTCGCATAGAGATTAGTTAAGGGGTTGTTTTGGGTTTCTCTTACTATGTCCTCTAATGGTGATACACTGGGAGGTGGATTCTGAATCAGATTTTCAATCATATCATCCTCATCTTGAGGTTTCCTCCCCATGGCGATTTCTAATGCACAAAGTGGTGTAGAATATACTTCATCCTCATCTTCCTCCTCCAACCAGAGAGGTATATCATGTTCTAGCAAGGATTGGGCAGGAGGATATAGGATTAACTGCTTGGACGTATGCCCATTCTTTATGGTCATGTTCCCAGCTCGACAGTTGATGTAGGCATCAGTGGTAGCCAACTAGGGTCTTCCCAGAATGAGAGGATACCGAGTGAGCTTTGCCTTTGGCTGAAGAACTAAGAAATTAGTAGGGTACTCCCAAGAATCAATGGAGACCATCACATCTTCCATAATCCCCTCAGGGGTCATAGTGGAGCAGTCTACAAGCTATAGCACAATCGTGGTCTTCCTCAAGGAGCCCTGGAGGTTGAGTTTGAGCATTCTGTCCTTTGTCATCACTTTAATGGTATCTCCTAGATCAATCAAGGTGTGTGGGATCATGGTGCCATTCATGTGGACATCAACTACTGGGCTTCCAGGGTCTAGATGTTTTGGACAGATTACCAACCCCAACATCAGGTCGGACAGTTGCCCTATGACATTGATGGTTGGGACATCCCTCTTGTGCCTTCCTGGATGCCTATATCACTTCTCTTTGATCAACCTATTGTAGATAGGCACATATTTTATGGCTTGGAGAAGTGCTATCTTCACACATAAATGTTTCAATTCTCCTAGGAGTTTAGTTTCTTCTAGGGTAGGTTGTACTATTGCGGATACTCTCTCAAGGAAAGGGTGGATTTTATTTAGGTTCACTTTCCTCTTTATCTTCCTCGACCTCCCTAGGTGGAGGTTGGCTATCTGGGAGAACTTTCCCAAATCGCAAGTTTATTTCCTGAATCTCCACAGCATAAGTCTGGCATGATGGTTCCCCACTACACACTTGCTAAGCCTGTCTATTGTTCGGGTTCAGATTTGGCTGGGTAGGCATTTAGGGTTGCTTTGGTGGAGCAAGCGGTAAGAGTTGTGGTTTGGCAGGTTGTGGAGGCAAAAAAGTGGGAGGAGAGTTGTATTGGGGCCTCCACCCCTGATGAGATGCATTCCACTGAGGTTGTAGCTGAGCATAGGATTAAAATGAATGGGTGGATGGTTGGGCATGATATGGAGATGTGAAGGACCAAGGAGGAGGTGAGGACTAGGAAGGATGAAGTGAATTGGTTGGGGTTGTAGTATGCCTAATATGTCCCTTCCATCCCCTGCGAATATGATCTAGGTCCATGCGGCCTCCTTTGATTTATGTAATAGAGTTGTTCAGTGACTCCCTCAGCCCCTTGATATACAACTTTAAGTTTGGGTAAGGAAGGGCACTTTTCTGTAGAATGATTTTCTTCACAAACTGAACAAACTTCTATAGAGTTCAATGGGCATTCATTCTTAGGATGCCTTCTGGTGCATCTAGGGCACAAAATGGCCAAATCCCTCTCTACTTCCTATTGTTTCCTTTTGATATGTAAGGTATCCATTTGCATGGCAAGAGTTTGTAGCATCTCACTCTTGAAGTCTTCCAACATGTTTACAGTTTCCCCTTTAATGGATGAGCTAGAGGAAGAGGTACTGGCTATGGGTTGACTCCCCCTACCTTTCTTTCTAGTTGCTCTAGAATGGTTCCTGAAAACAGTCTTTATGTCCTCATAGGACAGTTGGTAGATGTCCGCACCGGCCAATAGATGGAGGGTGTCTAAAAGATCTTCCCGAATTCCCTTAAGCAAGACCAGCTTCAGAAACTCAGGGTCAAGTATGCACCCAACCCTTTTGTAACTGAGCTGGAACCTCTCCTCATAATCTTCCAGGGACTCATCACTTCCTATAGTCATTCAAAAAATTTCTTCTTTAGTATATTCTGACCTACAATAGTCTTGATACTTGTTGTTAAAGTCTTGTTGCATCTGATCCCAAGTTGTGATGCTATTGCTAGGTAATCTCATGAATCAGTGCAACGCTGCATCCTTGAGAGTAGAAGGGAACAGTTTCAACTTCTTCTTCTTCTTCCCCTATAGGTTCTTCAAATATGTCTGGTTGTTCACCTAAGGGTTCTTCTTAATCGCAGCCACCAAAGAAGAGAGAAGGTTGGTTGTGTGAAGCAGTGGGGGTGTTGGGCAAGAATTTTCCAGAGTTATCTCTATTCCTATGAGGCATGAAATGAAATATTTTTTGTTGTTTTTTGTTTCTTTTTCCCCACACTGATAGTACCTGCAAAACTAAAATTGATTGAACAAAACAAATTGCAACTAGTTGAAATAAACTTGTTGAATGGAAATTTTCATAATTGAAGAGGAAAGAAAAGAAATACAGAACTTGAAAGAAATGACTAGTCTACTCTTGCTAAAACGAAATTTGCAGAATTGAAAAGAAAAGCAAAGAAATGCAGAACTTGAAGGAAAAGGAAGGACTATTCTACTTTTGCTGAAATAAACTATTAGCAGAATGTTGCAATAGAAAATAGAAGAAAGAAGTAATCATAGAATACTCTGATGCTTGCCCGGCAATGACGCCAAAAAGTATGGTGAAAGCCAGTATTGCAGGAATAATGATACAACTCCTGGGCTACCTACTTTACTCTTATCAACCTGGTAGTTTGTAACAAACTTGGAAGCAATGGTGTTGTATGCACAAGTACTAGTTCTTACTGTAGGTTGTCACTTGGTCAGCCAGCGCAAGATCACTAGGAGCTCAAGCCAAATTCTATGGATTCTAGAAGAAGATCTATATGTGATGAAAGGAGAGAAATACTACTCTAACTGCAGAAAGGAGAAACACTGAAATGTAAAGCAAACCAAGTAAATCCTAATTAACCAACTTATCCTACTTTTGCAGAAAGCATTATGAAAACCATGAAAAGAATGCCATTAACTACTCAAGGAAGTAAACAAAATCTAACTAAGATATTTATGGAAGTAAATGAGCAAAAAACATCTTTTTGGATTTTTATGTGAATTTGACATGCATGTGATTTATTGTTTGTGAATGTGGCAGCGAATAGGTGGTGTTGAATGGTGGTTTTGGGACTTGTGAGGATGTAGGATGGTGTGGTTGGGTCCTAGGAGGTCTTAGGTGGCCTTCGGAAGGCTTTTCCCACACTTGTCCTTCAAAAGAAAGCCTATAGGAAAATCTACAGGAGGACATAGGAAATCTACAGGAGGAAAAACAACGTTCTACAAGAGGCCTACAAGAGGAGGTTGAGAGAATTTTTGGTTGTTTTTAGGGTGTGAGAGTGGTTGGAAAAGGTGGATGAAGGTTTGAATGAAGTTTTAGGGCACCTAGGATCTACCAAGAATCATTAGGAGAGAGAAAGATGATTGGATTTTCTCAAGGAGAGAGAAAACAATTCTATGGAAAATGCAGGAAACTAAGGCAGAATTGAGGGGAGACTTGGGCGACCTGTAGGGCATGGATCAGATGGAGGATGGGATGGTTGAGAGGCTGGCCTACTACTAGAAGATCTCTACTGCATAAGCAACTGACAGTCAACCAATGAGATTAATCACGCAATGAAATAATTGAATAGAGAAAAACAGAGTTTTGCATCAAACTAATCTAAATTGTGATCTATGAAAGGAAATGTTGATAACTGCTGCAAGAAAGGAAAACATGGAAAAAGACTATGGTAAATAATAAGTGACAATGATGTAGAAGTTTTGAAGCAAAGCAAACTAGACTATTAACCAACTAAAAAACTGTAAACACTAGAAGTCCTATGAATGAGGAAAATCTATGTTTTTGGGGCAGCAAGAGGGTCTTTGCCTCAAATCATGGTCCCTGAGAGAGGAAGAGAGGCCAAGCAATTGTTGCTAACCTTTTGGATCTTTTCTTTATCACTGCTTAACCTGCTATAGAAAGCACAAATGGAAGCAAACTATTGAATCTTCAAAAGCAACCTATTCTTGACCATAAAAGAAATTCATCTAACAACAACATATTCTACAAATTGAAATAAAACATACAAATACAAGTAAAGAGGAGCTTGGCTGCTTGGATTGGGCCCTAACCCAAGATCTTCAGCCCTCTAAGGTAACTCAGTGCTAACTCAAAAAGGATTCCATCTTTATTTCAAAACAATAACAAGATTACATGAAATTGTCACAACAATAATAAGCTCGAAGTTGAGCAGAGTTTACATAAGAAAAAGTACAACAAAAATCCAACAGAAATCCGACCTTAGTGAGGCCCTAGGCCTCTCTACTTATACAAATGAAGCTACCAACAACTTCCTTAAAATCAGGGAGGCTTGGCTCCCAAAACTCGAGATAATCATCAATCATCCTCCACTTGCTTGACTGCCTTCTAGTGTATGACTTGGCTACTTGTACTCCAAGCTCAATGAAGGGGAATTCGAAGTGAGGAGTAATAAATGAGGGGGATTCCCTCCTATAATTCCTCTCCTTTGTCCAACTCGAGTTATTGTTGCCATCTGTCCACTGGATCCTTGACTTTGACCTCAAAAATCATCAATAATCTACACTAAACACATGTTAGACCACATGGCATCATAACTAACTCAACTCACTCTATAAGCATAAATATAATCAAAAAATCATACAATAAGCTAAGAGAATGGTTGATTTGAGTAGGTTATGAGGTTAAATGAGCCTATATAATTACCCATTTATGAGGCTCATCACAACTATTTATACTTTAACTTCTAATGTCCTAGAAAATCAAGTAAAGTGTGCAAAAAATAACTTAGTGATTGCGTGTATCAAATATTCAACCAATCAATCTTGAAATATGATTAAACCAATTTCTCATAATGATATTTAGGAATATCAATTAACGCAATTAAATGACGATCTTAAAAGCAAATATAAAAGCATGGAAAAGTAAAGCTCAATGAGTGCATAGGTTGAACATTCAATCACCCAATTTGAAGTTACCTTCTTGGTCTGATCCTTTATTCAATTATACAATGAATTGATGGTTTGATCTAAGAAAATAAATAGCAGGACGTGAAACGAAACTAAATAACTATGAGCCCTTGCCTCAAACTTAATCCAATTAGAAAATACATAAATCTTCCCTATTGAAATGTTTTTAGAAAAGCAAAGATTACACAGTCATTCTAAAACTAATACTAAGAAAGCAAATGAACTTTAATCTATAAAAGTAATTAAATCTCACAATCATTAGATGGCCATTCCAATGGTGTATGAGGATGGCAAGTGAAGAAGCTCTGTATGCAAGCAGAAATAAATCTTCAAATCTCCAAGTATAAGCTCCAAATTCTCTATTAAAAACATGAGCATTTCTCCAACTTTACACATGTCTTTCAAAGGAGAAGACTCTCCTATTTATACAAAAACATAAGAAGCTACCCTATTTAATGAAGATCCATTAAAATCTCATATAGTTACAACCAAATAGCTCATAATGAGACACATATCCACTAAGTGTCTCATAGATTTCTAATCCAAATAAGAAATGATGAGATACCTCATAGAGTTACAATCCAAATAGGACACATATCCTTCTTTGACCTTTATCCAAATCTCCTTTGAAGGGAATTTGAATTTGAGCGTTGGAGGCCACATAAGGGTGCCTTGGAAGCTTCAAAATGACCTACACATGTCATGAAACTCAAGCCACATATATAGATACATGAAACCATGTTAATTTCCTAGTTTTTAATCATAAATTCACTTTAAATACATAAAATAAATAACTTTGGTAAATAAGGATCCTAACCCATATATTTATGAAAATGGTGGTTAATCAAAGATTATATGGTTATGGAGTTGTGACATGTGAGTGAAATGGTGGCGATAAAGGTAAAAGTGGATGTCATTTTGAAGACATTTTGGAGGCCCAATAGATTCGACATGGGAGGACAAGAATTTTATACATGAGCATCAAGAACTACTCAAGCATTGAGGACAACACTTTTTGAAGGAGAGGGGCATGTTAGGCACCTATACTACTAGTGTAACCCCTTATTGTTATTAGTACAACCCCCTTATTATATTGTTGTACCCTTGTAGTCCCCATATTGTTATTATTGTGCCTCATAGAAGCCCACTATTGTTATTATTGTGCCCTTACATTATTTCTGTTATGTCGACTCTGATTATATTATGACCCCTAGACTCCTATATATAGAAATGAGGTCTTTTCATTTGTATCATCTAATAATTTTTCATTTGTATAATGTAAAGGAGGTTTCCCCCTTGAAGAGGCTTATTTCTAAGGCATTTATCTATCTTTTCTATCTTTCTGTGAGTTGGTTTCATAACAATTAATCTTGGTATTTATTTAATATTATTCTACATTAGTGGTTTTCGGATGTTGTTTGATAGTTGTATTTCACAAATCACCTTGATCGTAGTTCCTTACATGTCACTCATCGAAAATTATTGCAATTAGGGTATCAGGATCAATAATTAGGAAAAATTGAGATGATTTTTGGTAACCACCTCGTTGCCTTCACTAACCCTAGACTTAATCGGTCTCATTCAATTTTGTCGCTTCAGAGTTTGGCTTTGCAACTCTCAAGGTTTTATCCTTGGAGTGTTGTTTCAATCCTTACCTACAACTCTAATTCTATAAATTAACCAACTTACTTTCATAACAAAAATAATAATAATAATAACAATAAATAAATAAATAATAGTGCATAAAAATTATACGAGCATTGATGTGCTAGAAAACAAAAAAAATGGCACAGTGCATAATATTTTTATGAGCATTAGTGCATCATATAACAAGAAAGAAAGAACTAATGTATAGTGATTATATAAGCACCAATTTTTTTAGATTTATGTACACATCGAGGCATTATAATTAAACGTGCACAAGTGTGACCAATAACAACATTTAAAAATAAAACCTATGCTAAAACCTCTAATGGCTCAATTTTTTTAGTTATAGGAAACATTTATTGAAACCTCGACTATGAATGACATAGGTTGTAGTAGATGGTTTTTCAAAAAAAATTCTCAATCTTACAACACTAAAATCCTTTGTAAAAACATATGGGACAGGGTGTTTTTCTCCCGGTGATTGGGAGGGGGGGTGTAGGTTCCTAGCTCTAGGTCCATCCATTAAAGCACCAATAATCACACTCATTCAACCATGAGTTAGTGATTGCATTTTAGCTAGTACCTATAGATTACCTAGTAGAAGACCGTACAAAATAGGGAGGAATATAAGTAGCAAATGCCTTATAATTTCCTTCCCTTTAAATTTAATGAGTTTATGAAATACCCAACAATTCTGGTCATTTTTGCTTGTATTTTTTTTTCATATTTGTTTTTCTTATATATTTTTATGATGCAACATACTAAGTCCATTATTGGACAAATATTTTTGTTCTCACCTTGGCTAAACAGTTCTCCCAACACACATTCACTAAAATCTCAACTCTCAATAATTCATTATGGGAAATAATGGAATACTTACGAATCGAGGACATCTAACTAAAATTGAGTGTGGGGGGGGGGGGTGTGGTGTGTTCATTTACTGATCATCTTCCATGAATTATCACATCAATAACTTTAAGAAAGACATGCAATTTGAACTTCAATACAAGTGGCAAGGAACATCAAGACATATGTAATAGAGTATAATTTATTGTGGCTTCCTTGTAGCTTCATTTGATGCTCTCATGCTTGGGAAAAGGAGATTGATTTTAGGCACTATGGTGGGTTTCCATAAGCAAGGTGGGATAAACCTTGGTTTCTAAGGTCCTACTCTATTTTGTGTTATCACTGATGTGTTGAATCCTATAGAGGCACATATTGTGAAAAATTATGTGCCCAAGTGGAGGTTATGATTTATTGGAAAAACAATGAAGGGAGATTATGCTAATTGCTATAGTGGAGATTGATAAAACTCAAAATATTGAGGTGTATCCTCTCATTTATGGAATTTTTTGAGTGATTGAGGTATTTTGATTAGAGGTCAAGAAGCTAATCATTTTATGCTTTATTTAGTGAACTTGTTGAGTTTAGTAATCTAGGCACCTCAAGTTATTTTGATCTTCAAATTTTGAGTTGTTCTCTTGTCATATTCCTAAGGAAGCCAATGCTTTAGGCCTATTTCTCTTTTGCGCTTGGCACCTTGAATTATTATCTTCTCATATTCATAAGGAATCCAATGCTTTAGGCCTATTTCTTGCCATCATGGATAGACATAGTCACCTAAGTCATTAGTCTCCATTTGACTCTACATAGGTTTGTACAATTCTTAGGAGGGTGGTATTTCAAATAGAGAGCTCTAGGCCACAATTCCTAACCTTAATAACAATGTCTAGTACCAACTTATTGTTTTCATGGCTAGGAACACATAATTAGAGGAAAAAGAGGCAACATAAGGTGTTCTACTTTAAATCCTTATAGTATAACACAAATTCCATGTCCAGTTGATTGTGGATACTACTGGAAGCTCTAATCCCATGATTTCTCCTCCATAAATTTCATTTGGATCTCTAAAAGAAGTGACAATGGAGGAAGGCCCAATCTTGTAGATCTAAGGAGATATGTATGCCAATGAAGAAATAGTTTAACCTAAAGAAGAGGAAAATTAGGATGCCTACAATGGGTATGAGTTTTAGTCACTTACTAGGTTTATGTTTTGCAAAATGAAACCTTTTATAGGATAATTTATTATAATCTATAATGATAAGGTTAATAGATTTTTGAAGAAACTTGTAGTAGCCTAATGAGGTGTAGGTAGGGCCTACTCATTTGAAAAATTTGAAATCTTAGTATCAAAATCTTCTAATGAATTGTATTGACACATTTTATGATGTGGCCCTAGCTTTATTCTAATACAATTTATACTTACTTCAATTTAAAAAAAATATTAAATCATTGGTAAAAAAATAATTAAATAACAAGCTTGTAATAATGAGGACAAAATGCTATCATCGAGGTGTTGGAGGGTGAAGTGTAAAATTTAGTGCCAAGATTGCAATTACTTTAAGATTAGGTTTCATGAGGAAGAGTTTTGGTTTCAAGACTTGTAGTTTCAATTTTTTGTGGTTTTGGAAATTGTTCGTTTTTTCGACACTTAATAGCTCCAATAATATCTCATTTACATGGAGACATGTTGATGATTTTGGATTAAGGTGTGATTGCAGCTTATTTTTATTTTTTTGTTGGTTCTTGAGTTAAAGAACAAGCATCTTGATATTTGCTCAAATATATGATTTTGAACTTTTGGAGTTTTCATGAAGAGTTATCTTTTTGACTTTCTAGCGTACATTTCAGGGTTGAATCACTTGTACTTTTACTCATTATTAATGTCAAAAAACAAACTTTTGAATAATGGTTTAGAGGAGTGTTAGGATGCTACAAGAAGTAAACATTTTGATGGAGATACATAGTTTGAACATCTTCTAAGCATTACATAGTTTGCACAATTTTTTATATGAGTTGTAAACAAACGCAGAAGCTCCATTGGGCAACGGATATACTCCAACCCATTCTGTACTTTTCTCTTCAATGAAATCAACACTTTATTCAACAACTAATGGCATAGTGTTAACTTGCACACAAAAGTAGACAAAAGTACATTAGCTTGTCCCAATATTCCTCATCTAGAATAGGCCAAGATGGCCATAATACCCAAATATCCACAAACCAAGTATATATCTACTAATGCTTTAAATTTGCAAAAGATGGTAAATTCTTCATGCATAAAAATGAGAATATCTACATGAATAAAAAAATAGAAACACATCAAGAACTCAGTAGAATAGAAGATTTTTGGCTCTACACCAATTAAATAGGTTCATCAACTGAATTTGGCAACAATTTACTTAGGATGACTCTTATGTAGGGAAGTTAAATAGGAGACGCCATAAAATATTGAAAATTTCAGAGAATAATGACTATAGATACCTCAAACTTTTGAGAAATACATCTCTTTTGATGGTCATATGGCCGGAGAGAGCGTATTCGGCGACAACATAACCAAGAGCCCCAACAATTCAGGTGTTGTGGTGGCTTTTCTCCTCTTCTTCTTTCTTCAAGTTGGCCAGACCAAATTCTGTGACAATAACATTGAGATGGGCGTCAAACAACATGTTCACAACCTTTATGTCCATGTGAATGATAGTTGGCTTGGCGAATTCGTGGAGATAAGTCAGGCCCTTGGCTATGATCTTTTGGAAGTGAAGAGGGAGTCAGCTAGACTGTCATTTTCCATTAAATTAAAAACCAAAAGGTGCTTGCTAATCCGTCCATATTTGTTGAATTTGATGTAGAAGCCTCTAAGAGGAAGGAGGTTGTAGTGTTTAATAAGGTTATTGACACGCAGTCTGTGGCTCAAATCTACACCTCTTGTTATCTTAGGGGAGTACTTTAATCTCTTCATGGCTATTCGTGATCTATTTGGTAACGTACCTCGGTAAAGAGTGCTGAAACCTCCTTCGCCTCTGGGGGAGATGTGTTGTAGTTCAACTTCATGTTAAACGAATACACTTTTCTCTTGAAGGTGCTTATATTTCCATTTCCGAGGGAGATATTGGAATCTGAAACCAGGCTTTGAGGGCTCACATTGCAGTCGCTGAATAATTGGGCTCCTATCACAATCCATGTTTCTAGTTGCCTATGAAATTCATTTAAACAAACAATCATCGTGTAGTTAGTGGGCAAGATGAAGGAACCAATGGTGTGCATCCATGAAAAGTGAAGGATCTTGATTAAATCGTTGATGCTTTCACAGTAGTGAGATTTTTCTGCCCTAGAACATTGATCAACCATCCATGGATGAGCTTCAACCTCTTCGCTTATGTTCAACGAACAAGATCCAGCACCAGCTTTGAAGGAATTGTTCAATGTATCTGCCTTAATTAACGCGAATTAAGTAAAAATGTAATACATAACCAGAAGCTCTAGTCCATGACAACGTTCATCAAATTGGTTCATGCAGAAACATTCATAAAACATAAATAGAATCATATCGGTTGAATTGAAGCACATCTAAAGCTTATGAAACTTTGCAATTGAAAAATAATTCTACTCACTCAACTACCAAACCTCATTCAAACCAAGGTAAGCACAAATTTGCTTAAATAAAACAAAAATCATCGGCATGGGATTGCCACACCAATGTTCCAAACGATGGTTGATGGTTGATGCCATCGAGAATAAATTGTAATGACTATCAGATTATCAAATTGAATTGTAACTAGCTGATACTTCTTTTCAATATGGCATTCACTATTTCAATTGTTTAACATCAAAATAAATGGCCCACAATTTCACAGGTCGCATGGGACGATAATGATTCTTAGAGGATACCTCTTTTCAATATGTCATACACTATTTCAATTGTCTAACATCAAAATAAATGGCCCAGAATTCCACAGGTGGCATGGGAGGAGAATGATTCTTAGAGGGAACAACTTAATAATAAAGAAGTTTATGAAGTAAATATATAAAAAAATTATTTATTTACCATACATCTGGTTTATTTATTTACTATAACTCTTTTTTGAGTGTTCGTAAACCTCTTTATATTTTAAATTGATTTAAATTTATATTGTGTGTATACATAGTAATAATTGGATTGATAGATTCACAGAGATGACATTAGATTAAAATTGCTAAACATTACATGTAATATAACATTATATTACTTAACATATACATCAAAATATTTTATTTATGGCTTTGAGAGTGAAATATTTTTACATCTCCTTTCATATTAAGTGTTAATATTAACAACAAACCAAAAGTCTAATATTTTTTATAATGTTTTAATTACAACTAACTATCTATATATATATATATATATATATATAAACACTATCTCTTTTATTTAAAGTATATTTTATTTAACAGAAAACACGTGTCATTGACGAAATCACCAGCAACTCTCATGCAATGTTGTAAAATGTAACCTCACTCGAATAATAATCTTATTTTTGGTTTGTTTTAATTTAAAATTGTTATAATTTTTTTAATATATATATATATATTATTATATATATATATAATAATATATATATATATTATATATATATATATTAAATTATTGGTTATTGGCTATGAATTTATTATACAATTAGTAGATTTACATGTAATTTGGCAAATAAATAAAATAATATTTTCATTAATTAACATGATATCTTCATGGGGAGATGGTGAAATTCAAAACTTACTTGTAATCATGTTTTGGGAAAATACATTGTATTGTTTGAGTTAGAATGAAAAGGAACATATTTATGTTAGATCTTAGGATTTTGTGATCCATGATGTAGTAAGTATGTTTTTCGGATTAATCACATCAATATTATTTGGTTGACTTTTCGAACCAATTAATGTGGGGATAATAGTGAAAAAATCCATAAATCCTAATGAATAAATGACAAAGATGCATCATAGTCCAGAGTTAGCTATTAGAAACAAGCCATTAAAAATTATTATTTAATTAATAAAATAATATTAATTATTTTTTAAATTCTAATTAAAACTAGCTATTATAAATTTCTCGTTAATTATTTACATAAATATGAAATTATTATACATATATTATTTATTATAATAACCAATTTTATTTATAAAAGTATTGGAGTCAAATAAAACAAAAACATAATTATAATTATAATTATAAACCATTAAAATTAAAATTGAAATGGAATTTGATTATACATTTAAATTTAATGTATAACCAATTTAATTATGTTTTTTATTTAGTACAATTAATTAATAGTATCATTTCCTTCCTATTTATTTTCCTTTGTCTTAACTGATGTTTTATTTGATTATTTCTTCCATTAGTTTGGATTAGGTTATTTTTATTTTAAAGGTCATGTTAGTCATTTATTATTATAATTTATTTCTCTTTATATGAATAACTATAAACTAAGAAAATAGGTATATTAAATAAACAATTAAAATTAAAATAAAATTTTGATTATGTCTTATTACATTTTATTTTGATATATGTATTTAATTTTTTTTTTTTTTTGTTTTTTAGTCAATATATTAATAATATCAATTAAATTAAATAAGATTTGATTAATTCTTATTACATTTTAATTTTGATATAATTAATAATGTTTGTTTTTTCTTTTGTATAATTAATAGCTATTAATGCAATAATTACTTCTAATTATTATAGTATGCTTTTCTTTTGGGCTATATTGTTGTTTATTACTTCTTCCATTAGATTAAAATTAAGCCCACTAACTTAAATTTATTATAAATATGTATGTGTATTATTGTTAATTAGGCCCACTTAACTTAAATATTAGTTTATATGAATGTATTTATAGTTTAATTTAGCTTATTATTAGTTTTAAAAAAATAAAAATAAAAAAATAATAATATGATATAATAATAAATTAATTAATATTTTTTATTTTTTTCTCATCCAGCTAAAATTAACTGTTTCGTTTTTCCCATAGGGGTTAGAAGGTCTTGACTCCCTGTTTAACATACTGCTATGGTCTGATTTTTCATGTGGTTTTGATGATGAACCACCTAAATCTACCAATGCGATTTCTTCCGAAATTGTTTTCAAATCAAAACAAAAACATATTAATATTAAAAAATACAAATTAACCCTCTTTTTATTTCATGAATAAATAAATAGAATAATATAATATTATATAATATTTATTAATTGTTTATATATATAGAATTATTTATTAACAGCCCAATGGTTAGCCCAACTGGTCAAGTCGCCCTCGCTACACCTTAGAGATTGGCCATCAGTGACGGGCTTAACCCTTGATTCTTTATGAGCTCTTTGGAAATCTATAGCCATTATTTTCAAAAACTTTAAGAAGATGAGATTTATCCTCTTCAAAGTGCATCTCATCTGAAATTTTTAAAAGACGGGTGGCTAGGGTACTAAAAACCACTAGTTTTTTGCCCAAAAATGATAAAAACTGAAATGAAGATATTGATAGGTTTAATTGAATAAACCCTATTTAGTTAAATGCCTCTTTTTATCAAAGCTAAAAATTAAAGAAATAGTTCACCATACGGATAAATTAAAGTCACCGTAATTGTCGAAGATTTATTGAAATTGTATAGGGTAAGCCATGCCACGATATGTATCTATCAGCGTGATGTTGAAAGATTTAATGACATGGAATGGAAGGGAAGGATAACATCAACTGCTTTCCAGTTCGCTTTCATTCTGTTTTTTTCATTTACTATTTTCAGCTGAAAGACACAACCATGTCAATCCAAGGGCTGATTTTGAATTGAATTCCATGCTGCTGGATAATGTTGGATACTTCATCAGATTCGTGGGAAAAAGCAAACTTTTATGCACATCGTGGAAAAAGCAAACATAACGGCTTAAAGATGATGGGAAAAGCGGATCCAATGATATTTTGGATCACTTATATATGTCGGAGTGAGGCTCTCCATCTATTGTTTTTTCTCTGTGCCCTCTGTGTGCTTCTTGTATCTGCAGTAGTGTTCATTGTTGTGTTTGTCTCTGTATTGTGTTTGTATTTTTGTTGTTCTGTCATAGATGTGTTAAGTCGTTTGTCTTTGTATGGATGTTTGTATGTGTATGTGAGCCCTGAGAGAGGAAAAAGAACCCTAGTAGCGGAGCATGGCCATCGGAGATATGTGAATGCCTATAACCATGGGCGAGCATGGAGCGGCTTTCCGTGAGCAAACGTTATAGGAGCATATCCCACGGTGTGTATTGGGGTTTCTCTAATCGTAATTTTCTCCTCTTGAATTTAATTTTCAATTTTTGAATTCCTGAAGTTCAATTTTAATCACAGGGAATCACCGAGTGGAATCTACCAAAAGATAATCCAGCAAATCCTGGGAGGCGATGGAACACCCAGCTGTTATTTATTTTGCACCGGTCTTCGCGCCAAACATTGTATTTTCTGCTTCAAACAATGCAAGGTACACATTATACATTTTGCTGCATGGTTTTTATTTGATAAAGTACTCGTGATTTTAGGAGAAGAAATGAAGGAATGGATGAAGAAATGTGTATAAACTTTTATTACAGTTTCTTATTTGTTAAAGTACTCCTTAAATTAGGAGAAGAAATGAAACAATGAATGACGATATGTTTATAAAATTTTATCGCAGTTTGTTATTAGATAAAGCACTCATGCAATTAGCAGAAGAAATGAATGGATGTCTGTAAAAATTTAAACTGTGTTAAGCATTTGGTGATTTAACTGATTAAACCTGACTAATGATTGAACTCGCGTCTCTTCCTGCAATTCTTGTAACATTAATATGTAGATAGTTGGAGTTGCAAGGTAATCGTGGATGGTCCTCTGCTTTCCGTCGGGACTCCCGATAAACTAAATCTCGAGTTAGGGTAAATGAAATCCTGCACCTGTAGTTAGGGTAAACGAAATCTAAGGTATATATTAGTACTGCGCTACTAGGTACCTTGCGGTTGTGCTTTGCAGCAGCTAGTGGCTACCTAGCAGCCACGCGTAAGCTGTCCGGACCAGCTCCCTTGCTTCGCCTTCTTTCGTCTTAACAGCGTGCCAAATACTCATAACCTGGGGTTGCGCTACTAGGTACCTTGGCGGTTGTGCTTTGCAGCAGCTAGTGGCTACCTAGCAGCCACGCGTAAGCGGTCCGGACCAGCTCCCTTGCTTCGCCTTCTTTCGTCTTAACAGCGTGCCAAATACTCATAACCTGGGGTTGTCCGGACCAGCTTTCTTGCTCCGCCAGCTTTCGTCCGGACGAAGTGGCTGTCCATGATTTCGCATGTTCTTTCTTTCAATTTGGGCCTGCAGAGCTCTCTCCGGAAGACTCCAACTCTTGTCTCCGTATGCATTCTGCATGGGAGATCCCGTGTGGTAATGCTACCTTTTAACTCACGTTATACGGGCCCTTTTGGCCCGCGGAAATGCTGGAAAATCTTGAGTGTGTTTTAAATCCCTCCAACAAGACCTTCCGCCTGCCTTTAATGGGTTTTGTGATGCTTCCTTCCGTTCTCTCCTCCTCTTAGGTTGTAAAAGTTTCCTCCTCTTAGGGTTATTCAAATTTGTTTACAGAAAATTTCCATCGAATTAACTGTCTTTTCCTTATGCCTTAGTAATGTGTTTCTGGAAATCTTCCCTCTCCATTAGTTTGGGTTCATATTAAGCCTTAGTTTGTGTTCATATAAATTTTCCCTCTCTGCAAAAAAAATAGTAAATACAAACTATAAATTATATATATAAATAAAATAAATAAAATTACAAATATATTGGAAATTATAATTATATATAATATATATTATAAAAACAAAATATATGAGAGAGGATATGATATTTATCATTAATAAATTGTTTATTAAATTTTATTTATGAAAATAATGTATATAAAATTATTTGTTTGATGACGTATTTAGAATATGTATATATGTATATATATTTTTTATTAAAATGAAATTAATTTATTTTAAAATTTAATTATTTTTCTTCCGTGCCTATTTAGGGGACTTTTCATTTGACTTATTGGTTGGCCCCTCTCAAATAAGTAACTAAAAGGCGGCGGTCGAGCCTGCTTGCGCATCTTCCCCTTCTTTTAGTACTAAAATTGACCCACAACTTTCATTTTTACTTATTGGGTGGGGGGGCGTTTCGACAAGTGTTGAATTTATTTATATATTTAAAAACATATTTTAAATAAAAAATTATAATACTACCAAAAATTTTATTATTAAATTTTTAATAAAAAATTATATCTAATAATTAGATTAAATCTTTTTAAAATTCTAATTTATGTTTTGAATATGTAATATTTTTGTTAATAATATTTAGAATTTGAACAAATTCCAACATATTATAATATTTAGAATTTGAACAAATTCCAACATTATTATGATGATTTAGATTAATTGCATTCCATTGTAAATTCATGATAAATTTGTTTATTTAATTTATCAAATATAAACAAAATCATATATTTTATTACATTATGTTTTTTTGTCATAATAGTATTCTTTCCAAATTTTTGTTGAATGGCTATTATTTTTTAAAGCATACAATTTCCTTTTTAGAAATACAAATATTTATTTTTCATATGTGATTTTCAATAAAAATATAAAGATAAAAAAAGTTATATTGTGAAAATTTCAAAACTAGGTCTAAAAAAATTTTAAATTTTCAAATCAAGTTTCTAATATCTGTTTCCTGTAAAATTTTACTTTTATGATAAAATATGAAATATTAGTTATAAAATATATTTTTTTTGGTCAACCAAGATAAAAAAACATACATCGGAAAAGTACACTTCAAGGACAGAAAATTCATAGGCCAAGGACTCAATTCATGTATCAGACTGAGAAAATACTCTATAACAACAGATTTATTACGGCCCTAAATCTACCCCTTTAGTTGCTTCTCAATTGGTTAGATATGATGAGGGAATAACCCTGAAAAGGAAAGAAACCCTAGCAGCGGAGCGTGGCTATTGAAAATATATGAATGCCTACAGCCATGAGCGAGCAAGCATGGAGCGGCGTTCCGTGAGCAAACGTTATGGAGATATATCTGACGGTGTGTATTGAGCTTTCTCTGATCGTAATTTTTCTCATCTTCTTGATTCGTACCTTAAATTCAACTTTCAGTTTTTGAATTCCTGATGTCAAATTTTATCACAGGTAGTTGCCGAGTGGAATCTACCAAATGATGATCTAGCAAACCCTAGGAGGCTATGGAAGAACGAGCTGTTATTTATTTTGCACTGGTCTGCGCGCAACCGTGAACAGGTACAAATTCTGTAACTAAACGTTGTATTTTCCGCTTCGAACAATACAAGGTCCCCGTTAAACATTTTAACTCAGTTTCTTATCTGATAAAGTAGTCATGAAATTATGATAAGAAATAAATGAATGAATAATGATATGTGTGAACTTTTATTACAGTATGTTGTACTTATATTTGTTATAAATTACTAATGAAATTATAAGAAGATATTAATGAATGAATAAAGATATGTGTAAGCTTTTACTACGGTGTGCTGTAAATACATTATTTATTATGATAACAATCTTTTTCTATAATCTTGACTCTAGCGCCGCCACAATTTCAAATTTATTTCTGTGTGATGCTGGTCATTTCAAATTTTAAGCATACTCCTGAGTGCCAATTTTTTTTCCTTTGTTACATGTCAGTTCTAGAAAATAATTTTACGTATTTAACCTAACTTCTTGGTGATTGAGCGAAAAAAGTTCATTCTGCACTAAAACTTTTTTATTTTAAAAATTTCGAAGTCCTATGAAAAATCCAAATTTATAAGCCGAAGAACTTTGTTATTAATATCAGAGAGGTTTCTTTGTGACAATTTGTGGACAAAGCTTGAGAACAGAAGTTAAAAGGAAGATAATAGACTATCCTCACAAGATGACTCTTTATTGTAACAAAAAAACAATGTTTGACTAAGTTTAGGAGAGAAGACTTGGTTTTTTATTAGACATATAGTTTATAATCAATGAGCCATCAACACATGTGAGATCCTGCTTCTTTTAAAGTTTAACCCTCCTTTACTTGTAATGAGGATCCAACTCAAGGCTGATGCCAAGTTCATTAAGAAAAAGCCCCTCGAAAACAATTGTCAAAACTATTTTCTATGCGAGGTAAATAAGTAGCTTTTACTTGCTCGGTTCATGGCGAACCAATGGCAGTCAACTCAATTGGCTGCAGGCCCCCTCCTTTCAACAAAAAGTTTTTGAATTGATTTTTGATTTCTCAACCACTCAAATACTTTCCTTTTCTTCACTCTGTGTGTTGTTTATTGTGTCCTCCTCCTACCTTGGAAAAACGATAATATGAAGATGGGACGCATAATCAATTAAATTATATTAATGATATTGTAGAGTTGTACATTTAAACTCTATGAAGCAGGGACATAGTTTGGCTGGCAAGTTAACTAATTATATTTTTTTGGTCACAACCAACCATTACGATTTAGGATGGTTATTTTAAATGTTTGCGTGCCAAATTTACTATTTAAATTTCCTTTCACCCTTCCTAAAGACCTTTTAGATTTTTTATTAAATAGATTTAAAATGTTCCGTGGAACGAATTCCAATTCCAGGCCAGTTTTTTATCAAATAGATTTAAAATGTTCCGTGGAACGAATTCCAATTCCAGGCCTGGCTGAAAGCATTTCCAGCTAGGATTGATTAAACCGTGTTAAGCATTTGATGATTTCACTGATTAAATGTCAAATTCCAGGCCTGGCTGAAAGCATTTGCAGCTAGGACTGATTAAACCGTATTAAGCATTTGATGATTTCACTGATTAAACCTGCCAAATGATTGAACTCGCATCTCTCCTGGAATTCTTCTAACATTAAGAGGGAGTTGCAAGGTCACCATGGAGGGGTCATCTGCCTGTAGAGCTTTCTGTTAGGACTCCGGATAAACGAAATTTGGAGTTAGAACAAACGAAATCTGGATGACAATCTCTTTCTATCAGTTTGAGACTTTGATCTCACGCCCTCACAGTTTAAAGCATTTTGCAGCTAGGACTGATAAATCCGTGTTAAGCATTTGATGATTTCACTGATTAAACCTGTCGAATGATTGAACTCGCATCTCCCCCAATTCTTCTAACGCCTAGTCACGAGGTTTCAAATTTGTAGCGAAAATAATGAAAATTCGGTCAAGATTTTAATAAAATTTGGCAAAAATTTTGGAAAATTTGGGGCAGTAAGTTTCAATATTTTAGATGTGTGGACATTTTTGGTAGTGTTGAATCCACCTACCAACAAAATACAATCACTATTTAGAATCAGATTTTTTTTAAAAATTAGCTAAATAAACGATTTTCTGTTATTCAGACAAATTTGCTGCTGGGTAGACCGTGCCATTCTTCTAATATATAGATAATTGGAGTCGCTAGATAATTGTAGAAGGGTCATTCACCTGTAGAGCTTTCTGTCAGGACCTTGCATAAACGAAATCTGGAGTACAGTGCTCCAATAAAATGGTAAGAATGTAGGTAACCTTGGGGTTGTGCTGTCCAGTAGCTACTTAGCAGGCTAGCAGGCACGCGTAAGCTCTTTGGACCCGCTCTCCTGCTACGTATTCTTTCTTTCGTCCTAACGAGTTCGGTGTTTGAGTTGGGCACGTGTTCAATACTCATAACTTTCCAGCAGAAAGTAGTTTAGCATGCTTTTACCATACAGTCTTATAGTGCTGTTTGTTTAGTTTTCAGAGAAACCAAATCTTTATGAAATGAAATGGAATTTTAATGTCTACGAGGTTAGATATAGTTTATAGGATTACTAGTTTTTCTGTGTTTTTTTTTTCAATTCAATCTTTTTATTATTCAAATTAATGATGGCTGACCCAACCTTCCAACAGTCTCCTCGCTGAAAAGACACTGCCAAAAAACGGATGTTAACATAGCTGTAATTGTACCTAATGTCTCTTAAAGCATCACATTCCAAAATGAAATGTTTTCCCGATTCCACTGCCCTAGAGGTGCAAAAAGTACACACCCCGTCTTCCCAAGTTTCTTTAGGTCCTTTCCACCGACTTGTTTGGCACCTTAAATCTTTGGTCTCCATGAAATGCTAGCGCCAATGTACTATTTTTGTTGGAGATCACATGGTTGAATTTTGAGCATAGTACTTATTTTTACCCAACTCTTTTCCCCATATATGCTTACGAAACTTCTCCATAACATAACTCTTTAAATCCTTGCTGTTTGTGGCGACAAACATTGAGGTAAATATTCTATTTTTGCATCCATTTGTTGTTTTGTCTCATCCATGAATTTTTTATTTTTTGTTTTTCTCTCATTCTTTTATTGAAGATAACTTTAGGCCATCTACCTTCTCTTATTTACTCAATTCTCTAAAAATACCTTATAAAACACACCATAGTAATACATAACCATTACATAAAACCAAATAATATTAATTTTTCACTTGCGTTACATCAGCCTGTTTGGCCCACTGTAAATCTAGATAATCTTGAGTGTTTTAAGTCCTTCCGACAAAACCCTCCACCTGCCTTTAATGTGTCCTGAGATGCTCTCGTCCTCCACCTGCCTTTAATGTGTCCTGAGATGCTCTCGTCCTTTCTTTCCTCCTCTTTCCTCCTCCCAGGGTTGTGTAGTTTTGTTTACACGAAATTAATTTACCGAATTCACTTTCTTTCCTCTGCCCTAGTTTTGTGTTGATGTAAATTTTCCCTCTCTTTACATGAATTTTCCCTCTCCGCTAAGACTTTCGAAAGCCGTAGGAATATTAACGATGTCAAAATTTACCGAATATTTTCATTATACATACTGTAAATGCGGCTGCTCTTTCCTTTCTCTTTACATGATAGAAACACTCTATTGTTTTGGCAAGTTTTGCTGCTGCTTATAATGTGTAGTGAGAAACACCATAACTGCCTTAAGACGTATTCTTTATATTAGATATCATTTTGGGATTCAACTGCGTTAAGTAAGTCATTCACGTATGACCATTTCCATGAGAGGTAGTTGTAACTGACCTATTCTTTAGTTTGTCATATTCAATTTTCAACATATTAATGCTAGAATTACTTTTATTTATTTTTATATATCTTAAATATTTATATATGTATTACAATGTGGTTTTATTAATTTAAAATTGAATAATTTTTTAAATATATTTTATTTATTCAATTATTAATTGTATGTAAAATATAATTACAATTTGTATTATATATATATATATATATAAAGAGAGATAAAATTGAATTTGTATTTCTCATATTGTAGTGTTGTTTAAGAGATTTTAGAAATTATTAATAAGATATACTATTTCCATATTTTTCTATTTAAATATAATTTTTTTCTAAATAATTATTTATATATTTCTTTATAAATATAATTTTCTAGAAATATATTTAGGGGAAAAATTGTATAGGTATATGTGGGGACAGTAATAACATTTATTGTTAACTTTTTAATTAATTTTTTTATTATTAAAAATTAGAAATTAATCATATTTTTAATAAGCCTAGGGGATTTTCAGAGTGTTAAATCCATATATATATATTAACAGAAACGGTTAATTTTATTTAATGATAAAAGGTTGGGCCGGAGCGTAATCAACCCCTATTACATAGTTCTTTTTCCAAAAAACTCGATGGGTCATTGTCTTGTTCTTGCATAGCTGGGAAACTTCTATCTTATGGAATAGGGTACCAAATAGGTGCTTTGTCATTCTTTGAGAGTTCTCCTTGGGCTAAGAGGTAACCCATATTTGCCCTTACGTCCGCTTCCTTATTTAGATTTCGGAGGATGTGATAGAAGGAACTGGTGGTGAAATTCTGCAACACTTTTCACAATCTCTGTAGGGTTTTGTTGAGCGCCAGATTGCTGAGATAGTCATCTGTGTTTAATATTTTCATCAGGATTTCCAAGTCCCTGAAGACTTGAATGTTTTTTTCTCCGTTCCCCTGAGCAAGCTAGCAAGCTTTGAGCAGTCCTAAGATTTCTGCCTCATTGTTAGTGCTCTTCCCTAGGCCCCAACTGAAGCTGTGTTTGCTGTGACTGCCCGGGGAGTAGATTACACCCCCTGCTCCTAATATCCTTGGGTTTCCTTTGGATGCTCTATCGAAGAAAATTGTAACTTTGCCCTGATTCTTCCACCACTTTTGAAAATCCAGTTCAGGGGTCCGAAGCTGCCATTCTGGGTTGGAGCAAGGCTGAGAGGGGTACTTTTTGTCGCTGGCTTGCTTCAGAGGCACACCAAGCCAACTGATCTCTTCAGGGAGGAGTGCGTTGTCTGTCTTATGAGGTCGATTCTCCATAGTGTCCAACAACAATGATTTGGCTTTGTAGCCACTATAGTGGGAGAGCGCAGATTGTTTTTGAAAGTGGTTTCATTCCTTGCTAACCACACTTCCCAGCAAATGAATTTTGGTATATCATACTAGATTTTGGCCCATGTGGATTTGCTCTTCAACGCACGAGGGGATCACCCATTGAAGGAGGTGAATAAATTAACTACAGTGAGCTGCGATGACGTTTGAGCATTGAGTCCATGCATAACTTGCGTCCATACTTCTTGAGTGAAGGGGCAGTCAGTAAATAGATGATCAAGCGTTTCCTGAGCCGAGCATTAGAGAGGGCATCTGTGGGGCCCGATAATGCCACATTTTGCTAAGTTGTCTCCTGCTAGAACCCTTTTATGCATGAGAACCCAGTAGAAGAAATTGATCTTTGGGAGACCAAAGGGGTCCCACACGTGTTGCCACATTGAAGAAGAGTGGATCTATGGGTGTTGGGCTCGGAGAACTGCGAAACCCTACGATGTTGTGTAAGCATTGGTCTTCCCCCAGCCCAATTGTCTCTTGAGCGCAGGTGTACAGGAGCCATTCCTGAGATCGCAGCAAGGAAGAAGCGATGTTGAGGTTGTAACCTGTCTGGGGGGCGAGGGATAGCCCAGGTGAGCCAATTCCCACCAGAGTCCCATGAAGAAATATCTGCCAGCTTGTGGATGCCATGTTGAATGAGCCAGTCACGCAAATTTGCGAATTCAGGGGCGAATTTGAGGGGTTGGAGGCCCATGATCTTATCTTCCTACAACCAGATTCTTTTCCTGTTTATAGGGATTTTGTATAGCTGCTCTTTAAAAAAACTCCCAGCCTCGGCTACAGAGCTTCTATAGAGTGGTTCCTTTACATGAAGCTTTTTCATCCATATTGTTCATTGAGAGCCCGCGCAAATACTTTTTAATGAGTACTTGGCTTACAGGATGTCTGTGATTTGAGAAGATTTTCCATAGAATCTTTCCTCCCAAAGACAGATTGGCCAACCCGGGGTCTCTTACCTGAAGACCACCTTCTGGTAATGGCCTTTTCACAATGTCCCATCTTACCAAATGAATTTTTTTGATTCCCCTTTCGTCCTTGCCACAGGAAATTTCGAATCAGCTTAGAAAGTTGCTCGGTGATCATTTTTAGAGCCAAAAGAAACGAAGCTTGATAAATTGGAAGGGAGGAGAGAACATATTTTACAAGGATAAGCTTCCTGGCTATGGTAAGCTAGTGACCGCCCCAAGCAGTCATTTTTTCCTTAATTTTGCTGATAATTTCCAACCAATAGGGGGCCTTGCTAGTTCCTAGAGTTAAG
Organism: Pinus taeda; assembly: GCA_000404065.3. Classification (NCBI taxonomy): domain Eukaryota; kingdom Viridiplantae; phylum Streptophyta; class Pinopsida; order Pinales; family Pinaceae; genus Pinus; species Pinus taeda. The sequence continues at coordinate 36,583 of APFE030091704.1, forward strand.
GGCAGACCTAAGTACTTGAATTTATCCCAGGAGGTGAAGCCCGTGAAGCCAAGGGATCTACCTCCTGTAATGTCCCTTAATAATAATAATAATAATAATATAATATGATATAATAATAATAAATAAATTAATATAATATTAACATTAAAATCAGAAAAAGTAAATAAAAACATAAATAAAAAATAGAAATAGTCTAAATAATAAAGTATTTATAAATAATAATAACAACAAAAGCTCTATATATTATCAATAGTAATAAGACAGAAAGTCAGTAACATCAGTAAGCTATCAAAAAGTCAAAAAAACAAGAATAAACAAGAAAGCATTATAAATTGCTCATGTTGACACATGGAGTGTTTGCATGTGGTCCTTCAAGTTTATCTCTATTTTTAATAGATAGTGAGGAAGATGAGAGGCATTCTATCATTCCATGATTCCATCATCCATTCTCTTGGGAGAATAGTGTTGTGAGACAAAGGATTCCCTGGCAGTAGTACATTGATTGAGGGCTCGGAGGTGGCCAATTGTAGCAAGATTTCGTGCAACTGAGCCTACAGTTGGGTGGAGAGTCATCCCCAAAGCTTTGTTGCAGTTAGAAAAATTCAACTAGCGTTCAACCCTGAAATCACAAGTGAGAAACATCATCGCCACAAGTAAGTTATTGCTACTCATATTTTTGTAATTTGAGTGGTTAATTAGTTGCTAAATTGCGTGTTAGTTATAGATCACATGATTAACGTAATTAATTACATGTTTTTATTTCGGGGTTGTTACACCTCCCAGCCATAGTTGCACTTTTCCTCCTATTGACAAGAGCTCCAGAAACTCTGCAAAAGCTTTGTATAACATTGTTAAAATCCCTTGCAATTTTAAGGGAAGCACCTCCCAGGAGTATAGAGTCGTCGACGAACAGGGCGTGGTTGATTGGCTTTGTTCCTCTCATCACCCTGATGCCTAGAAGTGTCCCATTTAACTTGTCTACTGTCAGCTTTCGACTTAGAGAATCTGCCATCAAAATGTATGGGAAGGGGGACAGAGGGCATCCTTGCCTTATGCCCCTCGATGCTTTGAAACAGTTGGTCGGCCTGCCATTTACTAAAGGAGTGATCCACGACTCTCTTATACATGCTTTAATCAATCTTATAAAATCAGAGTTGAAGCCAAAAACGGAAAGAACTTGGAGGAGAAAGGAGTGCCTTACTCGATCAAAGGCGTTCGCCATGTCCAGCTTGATGAGCATCCCTTGCTCTTGGCGTTGGTGGTTGGAATGAATGGTTTCCTACACAAGGATCACGTTATCTAGGATATGCCTGCCTTTAAGATCATGTTATCCAGGATATGCCTGCCTTTAACAAACCCACCTTGGTCGGGAGAGATGAGTTTTTCCAGTAGAGGCTTAATTTTTTGTGCGAGGAGTTTGGAGAGAATTTTTTAGGACACATTGCATACCAAAATTGACTTGAAACGATCGAAATACACCGGGTTCGCTTCTTTTGGGATTAGAGCAAGGAAAGTGGAATTTGTGCTTCCTCCCACTTTGGCTTTTTGGAGGAAACCTTTGATCATTTGAAACAGATCAGCCTTGATGATGTCCCAACAAATTTTGTAGAAATGAATGGAGAACCCATCGGATTTTGGAGCTTTCTATGGTTCCATCATCCAGATGACATTGCTGATTTCATCTTCAGTGAAGGGCTTCAGGAGGCTTGAGTTATCCTCCTTGTTTACCATTCTTGGAACGTGACTGAGGAAGTCTGCAAATTCCTCCTCAACATCCAAACCTTCTTCTTTGTACAATTGCTGGAAGTGAGGTTGTAGCCTCTTTTAACAGAGTTGTATCTTTGTGGACAGTCCCATCGGGGGAGGTAATTTCAGCAATGTGGTTTCTAGAAAGACGAGCTCGAATTTGCTTATGGAAGAAGGAAATTTTTTTGTCTCCAGACACAAGCTAGAGATTGCGAGATTTGAACCTCAAGGACTCTTCCTCTACTTTGAATGATCGGAGAGTGATGAGTTGGGCTTCTTGCTCATTCTGAATTTCTAAAGAGGTAATGTCTTGCAGCTCCATGTCTAATTGCAAATCGAGCAACTGCTTAGTGGTCTATTTTCTAAGACTAGTGGGGTAGTCTGAAGGCTTTTTTATCCATTCTTTCAAGGCTGTTTTGGTGGCCTTTAGTTTCTGTTCCCAC
>APFE030091714.1:0-24672 GCA_000404065.3 Pinus taeda
GATGTCAGTGAGCCCGAAGTTGAAGCTACAGAGGAGGAAGGTATATAGGTTACTCCTGAGATGAGGTTCTTTTAGTCAGTGTTGAAATCCACATCCAAGCCATGGAACCAATTAGTACCAGTATACCAAGGAGGACTGAATCCAGAAGAATTGATTGAGTGGATTAATAACATGGAGAAATTCTTCGATTATGAAGAAATGGAAGATGAGAAGAAAGTAAAGTTTGCCATCACCAAATTAATAGGCCATGCAACGCTCTGGTGGGATGGTGTGCAGGCGGAAAGGAGGAGACTTGGTAAGCAGCCAATCAAGAATTGGAGAAGAATGGTAGCAATGTTAAAACGTAAGCTTTTGCCCAATAATTATCAACAAACATTGTTTAGACAAATGCAAAATCTTAGACAGAGAGCTTTAACGGTGAAAGAATATACAGAAGAGTTTTATAAGGTGAGCATAAGAGCTGGAGAAGCCCAAAATACAGATGAGAAGGTGGCTAGATATATGAATGGCCTCAGGATGGACATTCAGGATGAGATAAGTCTACTGTCTCCTAAAACAGTAGAGCTATCTTATCAGATAGCACTGAAAGCTGAGGAAAAACTCATGAGGAAGCAGTCTGCCAGAGGGAGAGGGAATTTCAGAGGAAAAGAAAGTCAAGGTGGTAGTGGAAGATATACAACACCTAAAGGAGGAGCTAGCAGTAACTCAACCCAGCATGCACCCACAGGAGGTGATACAAGAGGCAGAGGGAGTTTTTGTAGAGGAAGAGGAGACAGAGGTGGAGGCAGAGAAATAGGATGTTACGGATGCAATAAGCTGGGACATAGAGCTTTTGAATGCCCAGAGAATGCATAAAAAAAGCGGAGGAATGCAATTGTTGCTCCAGCTGAGGGAGAGGCACTAGTGGCAGCAGTAACAGAAGAAGTAAATACACCAGAAAGAGGAGAATCTCTGGTACTTAATAAAGTTCTGCTTAAGCCAGCAAAGGAGATGGTTGAACCGCCACAAAGGAAGGCTTTATTCGTGACAATGTACAAAGTCCAAGGGAAATGTTGCCAGATGATCATTGATAGTGGCAACACTGATAATTTGGTTTCTACAGAAGTGGTGGAGAAATTGAATCTGAAGACAATGAAGCATGCAACACCTTATAAAGTGTCATGGTTGAAAAAGGGACATCAACTACTGGTAAGTGAACAGTGTGAAGTGGAATTTCAAGTGGGCAAGTACAAAGATAAAATTGTTTGTGATGTGATGCCTATGGACGTGTGTCACATATTGCTTGGAAGACCTTGGCAATATGACAAAGGAGCCATACATGATGGGAAGAGAAACACCTACAAGTTTGGAAAGGATGGTGTCAATCATACATTGTTGCCTATGCAAGAAGAAGATGGACCGGGACAGAAGATTGATCCAAAAACTCTGTTATTTGGAAAAAATGAATACTTGGAGCAGATAGTGGACATACAGTTGAGACGGGAAGAACTCAGAGCAGCTGAGTTGGAAGAGGAGGTTTCCATTGGTGAAGCAGAGGAGAAGATCATTGATGATCCCTTGAGTTACTGGGTAAATCCAGATTAGTTGGATAGTGTGAACTCTTGTGTTTGTATAACTAATAATTGTGATGTGATTACAGGTGTTGAGAAGGAAGAAAAATCTCGTGAAGCTGTCACAAACATGGAAAACAATATTGTAGGAGATAAGTACTTTGAAGAAGAAAGCAACAATTCTTTTGTTGTTACAGCACAGGAAGTTCTTGTGAAGGAAGAAAAGGATCAGCTTGAGGAGCTGGTATATGAACCAACAGTTGAAACTGTTGAAACTTGTAGTTTTAAAACTAACAAGTTCTGTATGAATGCAACGATGACACATGATGATGATCAATTTGTTATAAATACTGATAATGACAAATTGTTTTTATTAAGTGATGGACAGATAACTAAGTTTATTGCAGGAGTTGAGAATTAGAATTATGTTCTGATAACAGATGGTGAGATGGTAACAACAGAAAGCTTGGCTTGTGAAAGTATTGAAGATGGCACAGAAAGTTTCTCAAAGGAGATGATAGGTTTATGGCATGAGTTAAGTGTTCTAGAGAAGAGACTAGAAGTACAGAGGATAAATATTTAGAATATAAAGACAGAGATGAATGAAAATAAAGAGGTTCATTTTTATGAACCACAATACAGAGGCATTCTCGAAGAAGATGACACTGAGGATAGACTGAGTGATAAGCTCAAGAAGGATTGGGATCAGTAGACTGAAATGCTGACAAAGGAGTACAAGGCACTGATGCCTTATGATTTTTGTTCTAACAAGTGTTTTTTGAATGCAGGTATTGGTGCAGAACATTTGACTTAGTTGAGGAGAGAAGAAGTTTTCTGTTCCAGAGGACAAGAGGGTATGAATGATCGGCTGGCAGTCAGAACAGAAACAAGCATAGAAGCAAGAAGTCAGCAAGTGATAGTAAAAACTGAGCAAGCCGTCTTAACTCAGCAGGCAGCAAGAAATCAATAGCTTGAATATTTATTGGACAAGGAAATTGAATCAATCAGAAGAATCATGTTGAAAGTGTCTCGCGGGAAGACATCAGCAAGGAAGAGAAGCAGTAGAAGCAGTAGCAAGATGAAAACAGGGATAGATTATGAAAGTGAAGCTAGCGGAGCAAGATAGCATAAAATATGGAGACCTGGAGAAAAGCAGCAAGCAACAGTAGATGATGACTTGCAGAACAAAGTGTGGGATCCAGGCGGACCAAGATTTAAAAAGCATGATCAGGAGATCATGATCATTTTCTACCTTGGGAGTCTGATGCAGGAGCATGCGACTCAGAGGGAAAAGCCCTGCAGTTTCTATGTTTTTCTAGTTAAAAATAGGATAAAAATAAAACATGCTATTTTTTTTCTAAAAAGTAGGATAAGGGTGGAGAATAAAACTTGCTATCTTTTCATAAGATAGATAAATTGTAAAAGCCTTAAATTACTATGTAAAGGGTTTCTTTTGTACTAGATAAGGTTATACATTATGAATAAAAGATAGATTGGCTGCTAAGCTGAGGGAGGAGGCGATGCCAGTGTTGATTTTATGAACTCTCTCTCATGTAATGAAACTGAATGGTAATGTTAATGGATATTTTTTGAAATCGCTGTAAAAGTTGGAAAAATTCCGCAGATGTCACATGGGCGTAACTGTTTGTATATGATATATAAAACCTTGGCAAGCGTGGGCACAATTTGATTGCATGTAATATATATAATTACTGTGTATCAACGCAGCTTGGCATTAGTGGCAAGTTTATGCATGGCCGTATTTCCTAGAGGAGATTGACTCCACCGACTGTAGCATAAAAAATACAGGATTGAAATCCCTTTCTAAGTGTTCAGAATTGATTACTTTGAAACTGGGATTCTACCCAAATATATATCCAACGAAGGAATTGCCCATATAGGGGCTCGGTGCTCATCTCTCCAAGAACTTGATTTGTACAAATCTGTAGGAGTTGGGGATGTCGAATTAGCAGCAGTTACCAATGGTTGCCCAAGGTTAAAGAGTATTAATATTTCTTATTGCATACATGTCACTGATAATGGTCTGAAATCTCTCGCTCAAATGCAAAAACTTCACCACCTTGAAATCGAGGTTGTTCTGGGATTTCCTCTGCTGGTCTTTCTGCAATCGCTTTAGGATGTAGCGTATCATTGAATTGGATATCAAAAGGCGCTATGGTGTTGATGATGTTGGAATATTGGCTGTAGTCATGTCATGTCAAAATCTGCGACAAGTGAATGTCTCATATTTCTCAATCTCAGATGTTGGGTGGTTAACATTGGCGAGTCTTAGATGCTTACAGAACATAAAGCTAGTTTATTTGAGGAATGTAACGATCAATGGTTTCATGTCCGCTCTGCTGGCTTGCAAGAGTTCGAAGAAACTCAAGCTTATTCAATCCTTAAAGTACAAATTACCACGAGTTGTGATTGAGATGTTGGAAGCCCATGGGTGCAATATTCGATGGATGGACAAGCCTTTTGTACGCTCATCTCAATTAAGTGTCAGTACTTGATCTGTTTTTGGAATTGTAATGTATATCTCAGAGATACTTTTCCGGGTATTGTTTGTCAATAATAATAATGTATAATTACCTTGTAAAGCATGCATAAAATTTTTAAGTTTGTTGCCTTGATTTTATAAGTTAGAAAGGTTGTGGCTCTATAAAAAAGGAGCGAAGCTATCAGTTAATGACTGATACTCCTGAAGCCATTTCAAAGGAAATTGAAGCAGAGATTTAGGAGATTTCTGTCAAATTAGAGAGATTATCCCTAACGCCTGCATCCTCGCCATCAATTTCCCCCAGTCTGGTTTACATCGGTAGGCCCTCCATCAATAGTCGGGAGGCCACTTCATTGATCTCAACAAAAGATAATGAATACATGGTAGATATTCATCAACACAAGGAGGGATCTCTCATCTTGTGGGAAATATCTCTCCTATAAAGAGACGTTCTCCTACAAATAACTCTCGCTGACTAAGAAGTTCTCTTTTGATAAGAAAAATAAATTACTTCTCGCAAAAGTGGCATAAAATAGAGACTCTCACATAACTAAAAATAATTCCTCTTGAATCCACTGGTCAAATTCAAATCATACTCATAATCATCATAATATTCTCACAAATATGATATCAAATTTTGTATACATGACTACTTTATGATAACGTGTCAATGTGCCCCTCTTTCAGCACTATACCACCTTGGTTTTCATGCAAAGGCTAAAGTGATAAATTTCTTTCAAGTATCTAGATCTTTCTTCCATGCTGCAACATACAAAGATCATCAGAACCTAAAAATTTAGATTGATCCTTTCACTGAAGGAAAAACAAGTTAAAGGCCATAATGCATCATTACGCCTCCCAATTTGATGATGGCCTGAAAATTAGATACTCAAATTCCAAAAAATACTATGTCATTGCGATCCTTGTGAAAAATCACTTCAAATGAGTACAAACTTGACTCCATTCCCACCTCCATACCTTCGCTGCAAAAAAAAAGGCCATAATATATCATTATACTTCCAAAAATGACGATGGCATGAAAATCTACTGCTGAAATGACAAAACAAATTATGTCGTCATGATCCTTATGAAAAACCAATTCATATGATTATAGAATTGTCCCCATTTTGACACTATTAAATCCAAGCCTCCAAGGAATCTTTCAAATTCCAAAAATACTCCTCCTACGTTAAGGTTCCACACTTAAGGTTCTAAAGGGTCAGGGTTATGCCCCTAGTTCAAGGTTTTGTTGTCAAGTTCCACATATTCATAGTTCCATTGATTTGTGTTTCTATGCATAGTTCAATACAACACACATCTCCGCCATCAGACCACCACTACCTGTTGGAATGAAAATTCCTTTTTATTATATCCACTCGCGAGCAGGCATATCAATGCCCAGCCTGTAAGCTTATTGGTTGGTTGGTTGGAGATCATTTTCGTTTTCATGTCAAGGGTAATGTGCACGTATTATAACCATGCATATATGTGTTTTGGATATTATTCAAAATGCAAAATATTTGATAAATACTAATTTTTTTTATGTTGCAAAATTATTTAAAGGACATGAGAAACCCCTATATGAAAGTTAAATTATTTCATTTAAATAAATTATATTTTTTTTATACAGGCTAGGAAGAGACTAAGATGGTGTCAACTCTAAAGTTGAATGGAAGAATAATTTTCCAACTAGTGGGATTCTATTAGCAGAATTGTATGACATTGGAATCGATAGAGCTTATATGGACCTACCAACTTATGTGGAAACATTTCTTTGTTATTTCGATTTGTCTTTCAGTTTTATTATATAGTCAATTTAGTATGAGGGAAAAAACTCAATTGAATATGGTGTATGTACCATTCTACAAACTACATTTGTTACAGTGTCATATTTCTTGTTGGACAAAATGTCATTTTTTTTTTTTATTCGACATGTGAAGAATAAGTATATCTTTCATTTCTATTATATTGGTTTTATTTAACATTGTGTATATAGTATTTTACAAATTATGTTGGATAAAATTCCATTATAAATTAATATGGCACAATTCTGTTATCGTTCTTAATTGGACACATGAAGAATAATTTAGTACTTAATTTTTATTATATTATTAATTTAATATGCAACAAATAGTTAATTTAATATAACTGATGTACCATTTTATAAATTATATTACCTATAAAGGATATTTTTTACATTCGACAAATTGTTCTTAGACATTATAATTTCATATTTCTTTATATATATATATATATGTGTGTGTGTGTGTGTGTGTGTGTGTGTGGTAGATGAGTGTTTACATGAAATTGATTATGATACTTATGTGTTTTCATTGTGTATGTTGAAAGATTGCAAACACACTGTATCAAGTGCTTAATAGTAAATGTAGTGAATAATGTTTTTCTCTTAAAGTGATGTATACCAATTCAATTGGAAAGCCATGTAGTGCTAGGGATGAGGATTAAAATAAGGCATTGATTGGTAAGATTTCTCCTCAAGTGTAAAGATACTAAAAGGGGTGGGGTCACCACCTATTTTTCTGAAAGGAAGCTTTGGTCAATCTATTCATGAAAAGGTTTGATTGAATTAGTATTTTTTATAGAATAATGTAGTGAATGATTCATTTTAATTTGTTGGAAATTCAATATTCAAAGGTAAGTCATTACCATGTGAAACAAATATTTAGAGACAATGTCTATTTAGTAGTGGACATATAAATAATAATAACAATAATCTAATTTGAAGGTCATGGTCAAGACTAGACACCAAATTGATGTATGATATCACCTTGTTTGTGTGACAAAGGACCTACCTTTGCATCACAAATTGATTCCCAAAATCTCTGAAGGTGTACAAACTCCCCCTCTAGATTTAAACATGTGGTCTCATATGAGGAAGCACATGTTCTTAGCAATTAAATCCGTTCAATCTATAAACCTCCCATTTTGATAAAAATCTTACAACAAATACAAGGATTCAAGCCAAATATGTAACTCTCATAAGATGGTTTTAGAATTACCCAAAGGGCCAAAAAATTATTTTTTTGCATGAGAATGGGAAAAATAATCTTTTGGAAGTGTCATCTTGTATGCCATTTTCATTTGAGATCATTTTCATTTTCATGTTAAGGGTAATTTGAATGTGTTATCAGCATGCATATATGTATTTTGGATATTGTTGTTCAAAATGCAAAATATTTGATAAATACTACTTTATGTTGCATAATTATTGGAAGAAACTCAGAAAAACCTATATGAATGTTAAATTATATTATTTAAATAAATTATATTTTTCTTTATGTGCTAAGCAGAGCCTAAGATGGAGTCAACTCTAAACTTGAATGGAAGAACAATTTTCCCACTAATGGGATTCTATTAGTAGAATTCTATGACACTCGAAACATTGCTTTGTTATTTCAATTTGTCTTTCATTTTTATTATATAGCAAATTTAATAAGAGGGAAAAACTCCATTGAATATGGTTTATGTACCATTCTAAAAATTATATTTCTTAGAGTGTGATATTTCATGTTCGACAAAAAGTCTTTCTTTTTTTTTGTCTTTTTTTTTCATTAGACATTTTAGGAATATATATGTCTTTCATTTTTATTTATTTCCTTTATTAAACATTTTGTGTGTACTACTTTACAAATTAGGCTGGATCAAATGCAATTATACACTAAAATGACATAGTTTTGTTATTTTTTTTATTGGACATAGGAAGAATAATTAGGTCTTTCATTTTTATTATATTATTAATTTAATAGGCAACAAATAGCTAATTTAATGTAGTGGATTTACATTTTATAAATCATATTATTTATAAAGGACATGTTTTACATTGGACAAAATTTTCTTATACATTAAAATTTCATCATTCTTGTTATATATATGTATATATATTTTATTAGATATGAAGAATAATTACTAATAGTGTATACATTAAATTGATTGTGATAATTGTATGTTTGAATTGTGTATGTTGAAACAATCTAAACACATTGTATCAAGTGATTAATAGTAAATGTAGTGAATAATGTTTTTCTCTTAAAATGACTTATACCAATTCAATTGGAAGATCATATAGTGCTAGGGATGAGGACTAAAATGAGGCATTGATTGGTAACATTTCTCTTCAAGTGTAAAGCTACTAGCACTTGTGGGATCACCACCTTCTTTCCTTAAAATAAGCTTTCGTCAATTTATTCATGAAAAGGTTTTATTGAATTAATATTTTGATAACAATTAAAAGAGCTCCTCTTTGCTTCGTGATTATAATCTCTACTAATAGGGTCAACCACACGAAGGTGGAAGCTTATATGCCCACGAAAACATTACATTGTTTATATGGGGTTTTTTTATATATCAACATGTGGAGATGATTTAATACTATTAATTTAATATGTTAAATAATTATTGTTGTAGCACTAATATTTATTAAAAATAATTTCTACTTATGATTTTTTGTAAATGTTCCAATTAAATTTTTAATGCTACAATGGAAAATGCCAAAAAAAAATGTTGAAATTATGCAGAAAATAAAAAATTACCAAATACATTTTTAAAAACAAGCAGAAAAATTACAAATCTTGAATTATAAGTAAAATTCAATATAATAAATAAACATTAAAATAGAATACAATAAACTATGAGACTTAATCTAATCATTTATTGACAAAACACACGCATATATTGACAAGATAGTTAGTAGACCTACTTGAGCAATTTCAAATGCAGTGGAATATAATTGTAAACACATACATTAACCAGCAGACATTGACAAAACAATTGTCACTTTTATATGCAATTTCAAATGCAATGGAATATAAAATGTAAGCACATACATTAACAAAACATTCTCATTTTTATATGCAATTTCAAACAACACACAAAATTAAAATTTAGATGAAGATATATACAATTTTAAATTTTTAAATATTAAACACAAAATACAAATTCAAATAAATAAGAAAAAACACATATTTTACAATTCCAAATAAGGAAACACACATCATACAATGTCAAGTCAATACAAAAACAAACACTCAAATATTAAATAAAAAAACACACAATATACAAAGTAAAACATACATTTTATATACAAACTCAAATTTAGGTTGAGAAATTAATTACAATCATAGTTCAATACAACAAACCCACAATTGAAATTTCAAAACACATACAATACACATTTTCGTAAATTAACGTCCCCACACACACACATGTGTGTGTGTGTGTGTGTGTGTATATATATATATATATATATATATATATATTTGTATGTGTGTGTGTGCAATTTCAAATAAAGAAACATAAAGAGTACAAGTTCAAACAAACAAACACACAATATATAAATTAAAATATACATTATGAGTACAGACTCAAATTCATATTTAAGACAACAAAAACATGATTACAATTTCAAACAATGCACAAAATTCAAATTTAAATGAGGAAATATATAATTTTGAATTTTTAAATATTAGGCACAAAATACAAATTCAAATAGGAAAACACATATTTTACAATTCCAAATAAGGAAACACACATCAGACAATTTCAAGTCAATACAAAAACTAACACTCAAATATTAAATAAACAAACACACACTATACAAAATAAAACATACATTTTATATAAAAAAGTCAAATTTAGGCTTTGAAATTATTACAATCACAATTCAATACAACAAACACATGATCACGATTTCAAGACACATATAATACAAATATTCATAAGTAAATATCCACACAGTCACTCACACATATATATTCAATTTCAAATAAAAAGAGATACGGAGTACAATTTCAAATAAATAAACACTCAATATACAAATTCAACTTAACAAACAACATACAATTTCAAATAACTAATTGTGCATCACACAATTTGAAGTCAATAAAAGAAAACACTCAGACATGCTTATGCAACTTTAAGAAAAAATAAAAACACAATATACAAATTAAAATATGCATTATGCATACACATTCAAACTCATAATTCAATACAACAAAAACACATGATTACAACATCAAACAACACACAAAATTCAAATTTAAATAAGGAAATAAACATTTTTTTTGAATTTTTAAATATTAGACACAAAATACAAATTCAAATAGAAGAACATATACTTTACAATTCCAAATAAGGAAACACAAATCAGACAATTTTGAGTCAATACAAAAATAAACACTCAAATATTAAATAAGCAAACGCACAATATACAAAGTACATGTTCAAATAAACAAACACACAATACACAAATTCAACTAAACACACAACATACACTTTCAAATAACTAATTAAGTATCATACAATTTCAAGTAAATAAAAGAAAACACTCAAATATGCTTGTGCAACTTTAAGAAAAAATAATCTCACAATATCCAAATTAAAATCTTTACTACGCATACACATTAAAATTCATAATTCAATACAACAAAAACACATGTTTACAATTTAAAACAACACACAAAATTTAAATTTAAATAAGGAAATATACAATTTTCAATTTTTAAATATTAGACACAAAATACAAATTCAAATAGAAGAAAACATATTTTACAATTCCAAATAAAAAAACACACAATATACAAAGTAAAACATACATTTTATATACAAATTCAAATTTATGTTTTGAAATTAATTACAATCACAATTCAGTCAACAAACACACAATTGCAATTTCAACCCACATGCAATACAAATATTCATAAATAAACATTCACACACATATATATGTAATTTGAAATAAAGAAACATATAGAGTACAAGTTCAAATAAACAATCACACAATATACAAATTAATCTCTACATTATGCATATACATTCAAATTCGTAATTCAATACAACAAACACATGAATACAATTTCAAATTACATACACATATTCATAAATAAACATTCATACAACCATTCACATACATATGGAATTTGAATTAAATAAAAATACAAAATGCAACTCCAAATAAGCAAACACACAATATACAATTTTGTGTTGAAATAGAAAAGAAAATAATCATTCTCAAAACCACTCACATATATATTCGATTTCAAACAGGCAAACACACCACTGCACTGACCCACACACACACGCACAATTGAAAATGAACAAAGAAATATGGTACAATTTCAATTCAAAATATCAACGTAAATACATAAAACATTTTCAAAATCACAAACATATATATACCAAACAAAAAGCAAACAAAAAAGCACCAATATGAATGGTTTGTTAATTAGAGAGATATTTAGTGTTGTCCAGTACATTGTGGAAGGTTGTCTAATTTGTATTTGGGTAAAATATTTTAAATTTTTTTAGTTAAAAGTGTGTTTTTGGTTAAATGCAATTGTAATAAGTGTTATAATATAAATAGATGATCATGTAAGTGTAAGATGACGTTCTTCAAATATAAATGGTATAAAGTAAATGCATCTTAAAAAAATGTGTTGTGACGCATATGAGTTTAAAGAAAAGTAATCAACACAATAAAAAATAACTACACTACTCAAAGAAAAATGGAGCCCATCCTCCTTGAGAAGTTGGAAGGAGTTTAGCCCATTCCATAAAAAATAATTTCTCTTACAATATTTGAGAAAAGAAAAAACATATATATAACGACACAATATTTATTTTGGGCAAAATTCTTTTTGCCTGTAGTGCCATACAAGTATTAGAGAAAAACAATATATTTTTAATAAGATATAACAAAAATTATCAATTTCCTTTTTATATAAAAAGAATGATCCTCTCTATCACATATTTAAATAATGAAAATAAATATGAATTTACTTTCCTTCACATTTTTTCTAACAGTATAAGTCATTTCTAGAAATAACTCCACAATATAAGAAAAAAATGCCCATAAAAAGATATTATTAATGAGATATAAGATGAGAGTTTTACTTTAATTTTTCCATAGTCCACAGACTAATAAACATAATTTAAATAAAAATATATATTATGAATCATGATTATATATGTAATTAATGGTATAACTAAATTTGATTTTTAAAAAGAAGGATAGGTTATTCCAGTTCCGAAAAATAAAAAGTAAAAACCAATTCATTTCGTCTTATCTGACTTTAACTATCTCTAGGAAAAACTATTACAAATGGTAAGAGGGACATAATTGAGGGGCATAATTGACTCTCCAAAGAAGGCTGTAACTGATACAGGAGGATTGAAGTGAAGCGAAACAGAGCTATATAACATACAATTCCCAATTGACGCGGAAGAGATGAGCTGAGATGCATTATTATTATTTTTTAAAAAGTTGAATACACCAATGATAAAAAGGAGAGTTGTATTAATATTTTGAAAATGTATGCATTATTAATTTGAAAAATTAATAAACCGGTGAAAAGGAAAGGGTTTCAGGGTAGGGTTAAAATTGTTTCATGGTAGGGTTTTTTATTTAGTTACAGATAAAAATTACAAGGTTCAAAACCATGGACTGAAGCAGCACATTAACACAATGTATCTGCCTCTAACCAGCACGAATGGTACACGGCCTCGCTAATACCAGAGGGAAATAAATGAGTAGAAATGGTAGACGACTGGACCGGACCGGATTTGATGGGGCGTTGAATCCCCAAAGAAGGCGAAGGTGAAAGCTGTAATGTAATGTAACTGATTCCGGAGGATTCAAGCGAAGGAAAGCTATATATATATATATAACAGAGAATCCCCATTGACACAGCTGAGTTGCATTATTATTAATAATTTAAAAGTTGTATAAAGCGGAGATAATAAAGAGCAACTCACTGTATGTATGTATTATTATTAATTTGAAAACGTACATTATATATTAATTTGAAAATTTAATAAATAGGGTAACTGTAAGCAGACGAAGTTTTAATGAGGTGCGTTTTGAGTTTAATTGGCATGTTAACATTGTTTCAGGGTGGGCTTTAATTGGTTACTTATAAAATATATAAGGGTTAAAAACCATGTATTACAGTATCAAATAACACAATACAAAGTAAGTTATAATAAAAAATACTACGAATTAAACTTATACATAGCACAGCAAGCAATAATAAAAACCCTCGGGTTAAAATAACATACGGTGGAAAATACAGTGAAAGAAGCCACAGGTTAAGCTAAATCCAGAGATATGCGTTGATTGAAGCAATGAATGAAAATATTAATGTAATAGAAATGGTAGGGTAGATTAAAACCATTGAGTGGAAAATAGAACCCATCAAGGGTAAAATTCCTCGAAAGAAAACAGAGCCTTAAATCCAGCTCATGCACACGGCACAAGGGTATAACAAATTATAACAAATTATTGAGGAAACTGAGCCTTAAATATATGGTTGGTGCACACGGCGCAATACAAAACGCGATAAAGCTAAAAACATGAGGTTGAACCAACACACAACACAACACAATATACCATATGATTTATACCCGAAAGTGAAAAAAACCCAAGGGTTAAATGAACAAATAACACAATACACAGAAACCAAGTTATGTCCAAAAGAAAGCATGTGTTAAACTAATAAAGATGAGGTTATACTAGAGAACCAATACACAGAAACCAAGTTACGTCCAAAAGAAAGTATGGGTTAAACTAATAAAGAAGAGGTTATACCGAAAAACCACAAACTAAATTAAACTAGAATGGGTTAAACTAATAAAGAAGAAGCTATACCGGAGAAAAACAAACTAAACCAAACTAATACGCAGCACATTAAACCCAAATACAGAGCTATGGGAAGTGATTCAAAAATGCAGTGATGCTTGAATTCGCAAGGGATGGGATAAATTCGTGAAGCTACAGCCAGGGACCGATTGAAGTTAAACTAAACTAATATGCAGCAGATTAAACCCAAACACAGAGCTATGGGAAGTGATTCAAAAAGCCAGTGATGATTGAATTGGTAAGCGATGGGGTAAATTTGTGAAGCTAGATCCAGAGATCGATTAAAGCGATGAAGGAAAAATAAAATGTAATAGAAATTTTCGAGGAGGCCGATTGAAGAAAAAATTAAATCTATTAGAAATTTTTGAGGTGGAAGCAGAGCCTTAACCTAATTCAAAGGAGACATACACATACATGGCCATCTCTACATACCTCGAATTGGGATTCGATTTCATCTGTTCAGCCAGATAATTGGGATCTACGAGGTAGGTTTTGAACAGTAGCAACGTCAACCACCTATTTCCTTATTTTCATTAATTTCCCTGAACAAACTAAAATACAAGGTTATGAAACGGAATTAGTTGTCACAACTGAGCGCACAGATGAAAAAAATCACTGAACTGAAATTAAATAGAATGTAATCCATACCATTCCCAAGAGATAATTGATCTCTATGAAGGCAAAAAACTGTTAAGAAACTCAACTTCCCTGCCCTGCCGAGATAATTGATCTCTATGAACGCAAAAAACTGTTAAGCAGCTCACCTGCCTTGCGCTACACTGCCATTCTTTTGCCGGCCTCAGCCTCCTCCTCTATCCCACACAACCATGACTGACTCAAACATGAACTCGACCTACACTTAGACAGACAGACCCAATCTCAAACCACACAGACAGCCAAACACGCACAAGCATAGCAAGACGTGATATGGACAGAGGAGGAGGAAGATGCTGGAAAAATGATAAGACTTAATATATGTATAGGTAGGGATTCCCAGCACCGTTCAACGGCTACCAGAGTTTTACCGACTATACTTCCTCTCGAATCGTAGATAATATACCTGTTCCGTCTTCAATTTTAGAGTTCGTGTTTTTTTTTTAAATTTCAATTGAATCAGCGCCTTTTTGAAAACAGGTTGTTGAGTGGATGGTTTTTTCGTGCATGTTGTTTTTGCTTTTTGGGTTGTTATTTTCATTAATGCTTGCTTTTCTTTTCATACCCTTCCAAACGCACATGTTACAAATAGGGCTTCAATTCATGGTTTTACCGTTTTTTATTTATTCACATAATTACGTATTGTGTATTCAATTCTGATTTTGATGTTTTATTTATTTTGGAGGATGTTGGAAACACTATGTTGAAAGGTTTGATGATTGGAGCATTTGCTAGACATACCATATTATGTTATTTATTTTTAATTTTATCTATTAGTTATATGAAATTTATTGGATATTAATATTATTTTCTTTTCTTTTCTTTTTTAAATTGCAAAGCATCTTGACAAATTTGTAAAACTCGGTTTCAAAAGTTTTAAAAACAACAAATATTCACAGTGAAGGGGAATTAGTGTAGCCATATAAACGATAAAAATACAAATGAAAATGTGTATGCCCATGTATTAGGAAATCCTTACAATGAGGGCGAGGTCTTCCATCTTGATAGGAGTTACACTTTTGAAAGCGGGAACAAATCTTTACAATGAAGGGCAAGGTCTTTTATCAAATCTTTACAATGAAGGGCAAGGTCTTTTATCTTGATAGGAATTATACTTTAAGAAAAGGAAATGAATCTTTACAATGAAGGGCAAGGTCTTTGATCTGGATAGGAATTAGTGTAACCATATAAATGATAAAAGTGCAAGTGAAAATTTGTGTGCCCACGCATTAACAAATCTTTACAATGAAGGGCAAGGTATTCGATATTGATAGGAATTAGTGTAGCCATATAAACGAAATGGCTAGTAAATAAAACACTTACGTCATGATATATTTCACATTACCAAGAATAAAAAAATCATGAAGATCTCAAACCCCATAATTAAATCTAATAAGTTTTCTAGAACGTACCCATTTGCTTTTCCTTCATCTCCCAAGTAATATGTAGGTCTTTATGAAGATGTTGATGAGCTCTAATGTGAATGCTAAAATTCAACATAAGGAAGCAATTCCTCTTGATTAGCAAAGGTTGACCTTTTTTGGGATAAGAAACCTTGAGATACACTTTTACACGTTTATCCTAAAGGAATTGACTCTCTCATGAGATCTTTTTTTATGTGCTAGTATGCAAATTTTTCTCAATCACTTCAACCTAAGAGTTAGAAATAATTGACATTGTTAAGGAACACATTTAAGATAAGGATGGAATTTCTCCATAACCATATAGGTTGATCTCTCTTGATAAGCAAGGGAAACTCCTATAACTCAGGGAAGATTACTCACCTTAACAATGGTGTAAAAACTACATTTAATGAGGTTGGCACCATTGTCACAAATAGTGGAAGAAAAGATGTTCCAGAGAAGTATAATCATCCGTTGAGCTTTCTTGACAAGTATGGGCAACTCCTATAAGTAAGGGCTAGATTATTAGCCTTAACAATGGTGTAAAACGTACATTTAATGAGGTTGGAACCATTGTCACAAATAGTAGAAGCAAAGATCTTCTAGAGAATGATACTCATATTATTCTTTCATGTGATATAGAAGTTTGTTAATATTCTTTCCATTTTTGTTTTATACCTATTTTAAACAGTCAATAAGGTATAACTACAAAAATTTCTCATGTGAATCAGTTATTGTGCTTTGATTTTATCTCCACCTATATACTCATCATATGAAGTTATCTAGTTGTTGTAATTATTTGGAGGCTTTTTGCTCCTTTGTGTCTTCCATAAACATTTTCTATCTATTATTCAAATAGCATTGTTGTCAATTTTACTTATCTAGGAAAGAAACTTCCTAAGTTATTTTATAAATGCAATTGAATATTTTTTATGAACCCTAATGTAGATTTACTGTAATAGGAGGCACTAGGATGGTTGGAAAATATTTTAATCAGTTTCTGTCAACTACAAGTCTATATATTTTCTATATATTACTATTTAGTATTCACAGTTCTCAACTATAATTACTCTTCCATTTTTTAAGTTAACCCAATGAAAAACACTTTCTTTTGCTTTATTTCCTAACAGTATTTGCGCACTAAAGAAGACTTGAACACATTTTTAATATCTAAGATTTCAATTATTTCCCTCTTTTGCATGGCTACTATTCTCAATGTCCCAATTTGATATGGCTTCTTGAAATTTGTGATTTCTTTCCCTACAAACATTTTGATTTGATCTCAGGTGTGTGCTTAATAGTTTTCTCAAAGTACGTATTTCATGGTCAACATTATAAGTCCTTAAGTTAAAATCCAATTGATTTAGCTTGATTACATTTATGTATTTAACATTCATGAAAACTACTATGATAAGGCTCTAGGAGTTGGTGTTAAGGAAACATGTGGGTTGGTTATAGGGAGATTGTTTGTTTCAATATATATGGTGGACAAGATATGATTTTGGTAATGGAAAGTCCTATGTATGCATGAACATGCTGGATGGTGGTGAAAATGTCTTGTTTGTTAGTGTTTTCCCCATTTTTAGGGGACTCATTTATTCAAAGTGCTAGTTGGTTTTTGCAATTTTGAATGAAAACAAACAGAAATTTACAGTATTAGCCCAAGGAAACATCTTTCAGTAATTAATGATTTCACTTATAGAAAATCATGGTAAAAAATAGCGTTGCATGCAATGCTATTAGGTTGATACTGTACAAGACTTACAGATGAAAAATGACAAATAATTTCAAACCTTTTACTATGTAGATAGAGTATAATGTCCAATAATTTCACACAAGTTCCTAGATAATTTTATAAGCTAGTTCAACTTTTATCTTTGATGGTTGATTGCTTGTAGCAAAAATTTCTATTCCATGAATATATATTTCCCTTCCATGGCAACTTGGAATCATTCTTGTGGAATTGTATTATTTTGTTATGTTCAATAGTTAATGTGTTGCATTGAAGCATAATGATAAAATGTTATCTCATTCTGTGAAAACAAGACTATCATAATTGGTATATCCTTTGCATTTTTTCTTCAATCATTTCACCATCCAATTTGGGAGCGAGTTGAAGAGAATCTATTTGAATTTGTCACAACTACTTTTAGTTACAAGGTATTTGTGTTGTCTTAACAATTAGTTCTTAGAACTCATCTTAGGTGCATCATTTCTTTTCCTCTCTTAGGTTCTTTTTAATTTTTGAGTTGTTTTCCTTACAAGTCTATGCCCTTTCTTCAAAACATGAACAAAATATTTTTTTTTTGAAAATAAAATAAATGATTACATCTTTAACCCTTTAGTTATGCTTGATGGTAAATTCAAAACAAGAAACAAGTAGTACAAAAATCCACCTTAGTATGTATTATCCTATGGTACTTTTTTTTCATTTTTAGTTGTTTGAAATAGTTTGAAGAGTCGATTTTTTGGTAAAATATTTCGAAATTAGTTTTCACAAAAATTTTGTGATACATGAAATGGTTATAGATTTACCACTTTGGCTATGGATGATGGAAAAGTCAAACCTAATAAAAACGGATATCTTAGTATGCATTAATCCATGGTACCAATTTTAATTTTCATTGTGTTTGAAATAGCCTTGAGGAGAAGGATTTTTTAGTAAAATATATGTGAATTAGTTTCCACGAACTTCATATCTTTTGGAATTTTGTAGATTGTCAAGCATTTTTTTTTTATTTTTTTAATTTAGCTTCAAACATGGTATTGGAACCAAAGTTTATTTGTGGTTATAGGGATAGAGAAGGAAAATTTATCTCTTAGTTTCTTCGATTTCTTTATTGAAAATATTGTTTGACTTTCATATACCAATTTTTTTTTGTTTAGCATGGCTAAGTAGAGTGAAAAATGAGATAATATTCATGGATAGTGTATGAGCTCTTGGTAGAATAAACAATTTTCCAATGTGTAGATAAATTTTTTGGGTGTAATATTTAGAGTGGGTTAGTATTCAATGGTTTTTCAAAATAAAAAATAAAAATAGTTGTCAATTTTGACATTCTTTTTTAATTTATTTGCTCAATGTTTATACTTCAAAATTATTTTAACTTAAAAATCATTAGAACTCTCAATATTTTTACGAAAATATCATTAAACATTTTACATTATGCATATTAGGGAGTACTAATGTTAGACAAGGTTTACAACCTTTAAAACAAATTTCCATCCTTTAAATTTTTTCTACTAGATAGAACCCTTCTAGAAGAAAGAAAAAGGGGTGAAGTTGTGGAAAATATATAAAATAATTAAGTGAGTAAAAGAAAAGAATAACATGAGACATTGTTGAATAAAAAAGACATATGAGTACTAACTAACAAGGAATAAAGTTGTGGGTCATTTAATGTTTTCATGTTGTGAGCCTTTGTGACATAGTACTGCTGAAATCCTCAATGTGAAGGGTGCATACATTTCATGAAATTTTTTCTATGAAATGATGAAAGACAATTTAGGATGCATAAATGTAATTATATTACAATTTATTGAAAGAAACAATAGATTCTTATTTTATTTCATTAAAGTTTTTTATGCATGTCCAAGTTTATTTCACCTTCATCGCTTCTTTTGATCACAAGGAGAACTAAGGAATTAGTCATTGTACATATATAATAAAAATATGAATATGTAATTTATTCGCTTTATTATAACCATTGTGAACATATAATTAAATGGATTGAAAATTTCTATAGTCGTGAATGTATGATAAGAATCAAAACCCTAACCCCATTATATATATTTCATTAACCAAATTAAAAAATTCATAAAAGTTAGCTAAACTATATCTTTATTATTATAATTATTATTGGAGTTATATAGTATATAAAAGTATGTTTATCCATGTAGATTCACCCTACTATTATTATGGAAATCTTTTAACTGGAAACATTTCTTCTTACATTACCATGGCTTACAAATACCACATTCCCAATGTGATGTGTTGATATGCCATTTTCTTAAATTAATTAATTTGATATAACTTAATTAGTAGCGTATACCTAAATTGGACACAAATATTATCATTGATATGTCAATATTAGGATGAATATTCCAACATGTTCCATGGGGTTTAAATACCTACGATCAACCTAATAATTAAATTATAACTATGGAAGATATATTCAACTATCAATCAATGATAACCATCAAAATGGGTAACCCATTATTCCTATCACATTTAGTAGATTAAAAAAATAGTAGAAATTAAGTAAATTATAACTTTATTACAAATTATATTGTGGTTATTTATAAATTAAAAGAAATTGAATGCATATTTCAAACACAACAAAAAAATGTTAGTTAGCTATGAAATATGTAAATATTACTAGAATGTTCCAACAAATTCCATGGTGTTGAGATATCTTCCATCAACCTAATAATTAACTTATAACTATGGTGATTAGCATAATTATAGGCATATATAACTTTTGGTTGACCGACTTATGTAATAATCATTGGAGTGCAAAAGGTGGATCATTAATCCTTATTAGAATGTTTATACTATGTTGTTCTATTTCCTAGTTATAGCATTCCAACCAAATATCCATTTTGTGTTGTTCTCTTTATAGCATAATATTGTTACTATCCAACTTAATATGTAATCAAACCTAGAATGCTTGGATGAAGCTTCGTTAGTATTAGACTACTTAGATCGGGTTTTATCTTGACCATCATTTTCTTCTATAATTGTTATTGTAGTAACATGGGGTGAATCACAAGTCAAGTAGATATTCAATTTTCTTTTCCTGTTGGGTTCAGTCGACTATCCTTGTTCCTGTGCCTATGATGAGCTTCATTCTATGTTGAGTTTGTCTAGAGTCGATTGTTTGTTTTTCAATGAATATATTTTTCCATGTCCAAGAAACAACAAGACGTCACGTCCAATAGATTATTCTAGAAATTGTTCTAATATTCTAGGCCTCCTTTTTTCTACCCTATATAGGGTATCCTCAAAAAAATTTCATGTAATCGAGTGTAGATTCTATTTTTGTTGTGGGTGTTCTAATTGAATACCTAGAAAGGTTTGATTCACATTTATTGTATATTTTTATGTACCTATTCTTTTCCAACTTCTGTGAGCCTTTTATTGCAATATTGTTATGAGATTATGTCACGGGTACTAAGAGGTCAAATTTAAATAGTTGTGTATAATTATCCTTCCCTTTCTTCTTCTTGTTCAATATCCAGAAGGAGTAACCGTATATCCCCTTGTTCTTCTAGAGCTTGTGGTGGAATTTGGAATATTATGTTAGATTATTAACTCATCATATACACATATATTTGGTCAATTATAGGTTGATGCAGAATCTCTTGTTTATGTAAATCTAAAGAGTCAACATACCAAACTTCAATTATTTGTAGGGAGAATTGAATGTACAATGAGGGAGGAAACAATTTTTGTATGTGTTGAGGTAGGAAACATTTTTGAAGATTTTTGGATGACTAACTAGTGAAGTTTGTTTCATGTCTAGCCAAATCAGTAAAGAGGGGAACAAAATGGACTTATTAAAATTTTGACATTTATACTGGTTCATATTTAGCATGTCACCAATGTGTTTTTCTTAGTTGTATATTTTTCATGTCATGATCATTTAACCAATTTATTGTAAAATATTGAGTTTAATGTTAAGATACTCTCCCTACTCATGCAAAATGACTCGCTCTCGTTAGGAAAAAATTAGAAATAAGAAAAACAAATTGAGATATCAAAAGCTTAATTTAACAATACATATATTGAACAGAATAATATAAACATGAATAAATAGGAACTGAATAAAGAATATTTATTATTCATATTGCACTGAATAGTGCAAATAGGAAAAAACCATATATAAATACACAATTTAGAAATTTAGAAATTTTATAATTTTGAACTATATATATAACTAAATATAGAATAAAAAACATATCTATACTTTATTAATATTAATTGATGGAAGGAACAATAGTTTAAATGAACTTTAGACACAAACATTAAGACCTAAACAAATATACAAAATCATTGTAGAATCTCCTCAAGACCATTACCATATGTTGACTCACAAAAATTGTGTTTTGTGTCAATATCAATAATCAAAGCCATTACTATATGTTGGCTCATGAAATGTGATTTTATGGTCAATATCGACAACTAAAATATAATCTCCAAAATACACAATACTTTTTATATTCCTTTTTTATGGGATCAAATTTGGAGTTACACTTCATTCAACTTTATCACTATGTTATACCACTTTAAGTACATAAAATCTATAGTTTTAATTTTATACTTAATGTGTTAGTTATTAAAATGATGTGTGTTGTAAAATTTCAAGAATTATAATGTCATGATGGTCATGTGTACTAGGCATCATAGTTTCTAGAATTCATTGTGTTTTAAAGATCACAATGCACTATGTTTTATTTAATTTTAGAGTTAGTCCCTTAAGAAATATCAAGTGTCATTACTTTTTAATAGTAATAATGTTTAGAGGTTGCATTATGGAAGAGTTTGTAATTATCTACGAGTATGAGTGATAACAATAAACTAGCAGTTATGGGTAATATTAGCGTTTTGACATTCATAATGGTTTTTTCTTAAGGGGCACATATTGTATCAAATATGTCACAACTCTTACTATATTAACCCGTATTCACGCACATAAAAAAAAAAATTTATAAGGTTCACCTCCTAACGAATATGTGCACGCTATATAAGGTTGATGGTATACATATCTTGCATTAATATTATTACCCCATGATATCGTGCGGAAAACGTACCACAGGATTTGGGAAGTACATGGTTTATAATTGTTTATTTCAAAACTATTAAAGTCATGCTGCCACCACTTGCCATGTGGCTTACTGACCCATTTATACCAGCTGGCGACTGTGACTGCTCTTTACTGTTCTGACCGAATTCTGCACTTTGGGATCCGGAGACGAGATCTAACGGTGTTGCGGGAGCTCTCTACCATCGAACGATGGAGAGCTAATCCCGCTCTTCAAGGTTTATTGTTTTAGGGTTTTTAGGTCCGTGGGTATACCCTGCCGCCAAAGCATGCATTGGGCATTTTCCTCCGCGGCTTCCATGGGCGTCTTTGACTTCCCTCTGGGCTCTACCGAGCTGGAACCCTTTGTTACTCCATCAGAATGTTGTTATGAAGGTATACAGTTCCTTCTCTACTGAAATTCGGCATTATGTTCAGACTTTGTTACAGGTATACCATCCATTAGTTTTTTAACTATTTATGTTCTGATACAGACATACAGTCTGTCGCACACTATCTATTTCGCATTATTTCTATATTTCCATGTTCTTCCAGGTATACAGTCGGTCGCTTATCGACTAATTAGCTTGTATATATATATATCCACACTTTTATAGGTATCCAATCGGTCGCTTATCGACTATTTAGCTTTGTATATATATCTTCATGCTTTACAGGTATATAATCGGTCGCTTATCGACTATTTAGCTTTGTATATATATCTTCATGCTTTACAGGTATATAATCGGTCGCTTATTATCCTTTTAGCATTATGTATATTTACCCCTGGCGATGGCGGTGACTTCTTTGCTGCCCGACGCAGGTCTTATGTTCATTTGGTGTTTGCCGACTCGTTCCATCCGAGTTTTGTTCCGGGTTGTTTCTCCAGTTCCTGCAAGCTCGAGCCGAGGTAAGGTGGATACCGTCGACCCCTGGTTTATTTTTTATTGTTACAGTTTGTTTCCTTTCGGATAGCCCGACTCCGCTAACGGGTCTGTTATCGTATGGCAGGGGTTACACATAGCGACGATAGAAGGTTGATAACCAATCCATTTGGCTCGACGCTTACAGGTGAGTCAATAGTTTTATTGGGCATTCAACTATGCATCAAGGTGTCGGTTTCCAGGTTAACCTCGCCGTTTGCTGGCAGGTTCCTCCATTTGTTGTTGAAGCCCTCAGTTATTCTGCCGTGGTTGCAGCAATTAATTCCCGTTCTGGGTTATTGTATTTAACTGTTTAGATATGGCTTCATTTCCTTTGTTGCTCGTGGATTTTTATCCATGGTTGTAAATGATATGGAACAATGACCGCCCTTAAGCAACTCACATTGTACATGCTGATAAGATTTTGGATTTTGGTTTGATATCGAACTGTACCCACTTCCAGATTTTTCTATTATTATATATATACAAACTTGTTTCTTTATGGCGCATCACCATTTCTTCCTATGTGTTTATTAGAAGTGTTTGCCCTCTGCAGTTTTAATTTCGAGCTGGGCATGAACCCGTAGATGGTATTCTTATGGGTTCGCCCTCACAGCCTCGGCACAGTTTGATTCGCCCAACAAGGGTTTATTCCTCGCGATATTAGCTATTGTTTTTCTGAGTAGCTATTCTGTTATTTATATTATTGCATGCCCATATGGTATTTGATGATTATTTCACCACAGGCTCTTTGCATTTATTTGCCAACAGTTAGTTGTCTGGTTTGTACTGATATCCGCATATGGTTCTTTAAAATATTCTGGGTTATCACTTTTTCTCTTCTTTGTTCACGGTATTTGGAGAAAACCGCCTTCACGAGGAATGATTGTTAATGTTTCATGATTTCTACAGTATATAGGTTTCAGTCATTATATTTGAGCAGCTCTGTCACATAGGTTTTGCAGCGTAATACCACTATATAATATAGCTTCAAGTTTTTATTTCATGAGTTACTTATCTTGAGGAATGTTGTTAAAGTTTCGTGCTCACGGCTGCATGTATAAATAAAGCTTCCCTTCTGTCTTTCAATTACAGTTCCCTACTCGGTCTATTGGGTTAATAACAGTCTAGCATATTCTCTCATTTAACTCTATTTGAGACTATTGAGACCATCGATATTTACT